>LZPO01017438.1:195696-211738 GCA_001675575.1 Neotoma lepida
GACAAACTTTCGCCTACAAGATCGCATTTACAACATACGTCATGTGCATCCCTCACATGCATACACCCCTGACACACATACCTTACAGACACACCACACAGAGCTCAATGAATGCCAAAAGGGTACAACTCTGCATCCACGAGTATTAAGAGGTCAACAGTTCCGGTACAGAGCCACATTCTGTTACCCTCGGATGGAGGTCCTAGTCCATTCACAGGACACCCCCTGCTTCCAGACCCTCCATGCCTTCTGTCATTTGTAAGTTTCTGAAAATATTTAGAATACTGCACAGAATAAAATTTCAAACCAATATTACTGCAAAAACCAAACTACAGAATTGTTATCAGTTTTGTGATCATTTTATTTAAGATTATAGTCACAGAAAGGTTACAAATATTAAGTGCAAAACTCAATAGTTTTGGAAATTTCAATAGATTCTTGTCTGCATCCTCTTTCTGCTGCTGTGTCTGAGGCTGGGTGATTGATGAAGAAGTTTATTTAGCTCGCAGTTCTGGATGCTAGAGTCTAGCTTCAGGCAGTGGCTTCTGGAGAGGGCCTCTAACTGCATCACTGTGTTGGNTGACACACAACAGCAGTGCATGTCAGAACAGTGTGTGGATGACAAAGGAGACATCCAGTCTCTCAAGAGATACCTGAGAGAGTCCAGTTGCAAGATAAAAACATAATTCTCTCTGGCAGGCCTTACCTCCCAACATCTCTATTAATTTCCACACTCCAACACACCACCAACACGCCCTCCCCATTCCCGTGTGCCTGTGAGAACATTCCCCATAGTGTTTCCTGGACNGCCTCACAGCTGGTCCTGCCTGCCAAGACAATCACTCTTCCCATGGGTCTGTTTCTCTGCTGGATCCTTGCGGTCCACCCTTGTGGTTGATGTGTGAACGGCTGGATGGATGTTGCCACACGCTGCTTGCCTGTTCTTATTGCTGNACATCTGCAAGGCTTCCAGCTTGGCTCCAGTGTGAACAAAACCATATAGGTATTCTTGCATAAATCTTTTTTTATATATAAATATTCACTCTTCTTGGGNAAATACCTAGGATCAGACCTGTGTAGTTAGGGGATAAGTATGTGTTTAACTTCCAAAGAAATTGCCTGAAGTTCTGCCAGACAGTTTTAACATCCTACACTCCCACNNGCTATGTGAGACATTTCCGGGACTCCACACCTTGGCCAACACTTGCTGTTCCCAGCCTTTAATTTTACCCTTCCAGTGGGTGTGTGGCGGTACCTCATCATGGTTTTATTTGCATTTCTTTTATGACCAGTTCTGTGGGGGCACATTCATTTTCAAGGCCTCTGCNATGTCTCTTTTCATCTGTTGCCCATTTTAAGGGCTGGTTAGCTTTTCACCAAGTTATAGCTGATCACATTTTCCGGACACAAGTCCTCTGTGAGATACACACATTGCACACATTTCTTGCCCATCACAAAAGTTCCTCATTTTGATGAGGTCCGTTTTATCAATTTTGATTTTTAGATGGGGTCTCGTATAGCCCAGGCTGGCTACAAACGCAATATGTAGCCAAGGATGACCTTGAACCTCTGATCTTCCTGCCTCCACCTCCTGAGTTCTGGGATTGCAGCATGTACCACCACACTCTTTTCATGTCGTGGTGGGGATCCAACCTAGGATTGGTGCATGCTAGGCAAGCACTCTCCATACAGCCCCAGCCCATTGTATCCATGTTTTATTTGTAGCTACTGCCTTCTGAATGCTGTCCAGGCAATCTGCCTGCCCTTCCTTTTATGAGGAGGGTCTGTCTTCTTCTAGAGACCAGGAAGTTCTCAGCTTGCATTTTGTCACCCTTACCCTTTTTTTCCTCCTTCTCCCCTCTTCCTCTCCTGACTCCTTCCTGACAGGGTTTCACTATATAGTTCATGCTAGCCTCATGCAATCCTCCCACCTCTTTGCTGAGTGCTGAGGTGATCACCCTTGGCCAGTGTGAAGCCTGCCTACAATTTTCCTGAGGTGTGGGATGGTGGCTGAGGCCCACTGCCCTAAGGAACTTGGCTTGTCTCAGTCATTGCCATCCACCTGTTGCCTCCATGTGAGGCAGGTGGAGCATGAGAGTCCAGCTGCTCCATTCCCAGCTCTCAGATTAACTGTTTCTACAATTGTTTGAGGCATGGGTCCTCCACACTGCAGCTTCCCTGTCCAGACCCAGGCTACTTCCTCAGGGCCCCTCCCCACTCCCCACTCCTTCAGTGTCTGCCCTCTGTTGCTTGTGGTCTTGGCTTGGGGATTTCCTTGGGCCATCCTGCTAAGTTGTAGCCACAGTCCCCAGCCTGAGGGCTCAGAAAGTGCCCATGAAGACTCCACCACACTCCTGGATGCTAACCTCCATTCCGCCCATCAGGTGCTCCCCAAGGCTTTGGGGTATAGGGAACTCACAGCAAGCTTCAAAGAGTCCACCACATACTGTAGAAGCAGGAAGATGGACTGCACTGCCCGACAGCGCTCGTGGCTCTTGTCAGATTTCAGCCAGTGCTCTGTGTGCTGGGACAAGTAGAGCAGAGCATGAAAATCTGTGCCCACAGATCTCATCACACCCAGCTCAAGATCAGCCCAGAGTAGGGGCCGTTGAGAAGGGTGACAGCTACCCAGCTGGATCATTGACCTCCTTGCCTGTCCATCAATCTACTCCTTCAGCTCTGGAGTACTTTACAGGTTTAGACCATCTAAGACACAGGGAAAACCCAAGCAACCTTCCTATTCTTACACAGTCAACANGAGTCTTCTAACACTAGCCAAACAATCCTACAGTAGACCCCAGCGGGGCATCCTTCAACTCAGCTAAACTCCAATACTGTCTACCTGGAAGTCATGTCAGATCCCAAGAGTTTCCTGATTCTGGAGCCAGTCACAGGCCCCAACTGTGGCTCGTGTTTCCGTATAACCCACTATAAATTACGTTAGTCCACCGTTCATTACTATAATAGAGTGCCCAAAGCAGACCACTTTACAAGGAGGTTTATAGTGGTGCACGGCTCTGGAGGTCTTAGAGTGGTGATGGCCTTCTTGGTGACAGTCCTAGGGTATTAAGGGGCACCACATCGTAGAGACAGGAAACACATGTGCCCGTTTCTTCCAATCTCCCTCCACTTCTCATAAAGCCTGTCACAGGTCTAGGGGTATGGCTCAGTGTTAGAGCACTTACCTAGAATGTGGAAGGTCTGTGTACAAGGGGCTGGGTTCAATCCTTACCTAGTGCACTCTCTCTCTCTCTCTCTCTCTCTCTCTCTCTCTCTCTCTCTAGTAGTGCAGGCTGGGGCTGGGCCTCGGACAGGGGCTGGAATCCCTACTCTGTTGGTTCACAGGCCTCACCTGCAGGAGGAAGCAGACCTCGTCCATGCTCGGGTTCTCAGAGATGAAGTTCTGGAGGAGCAGGTCCAAGGCACGCATTGTCTTCTTGTACAGCACCTGGCAAGGGACAGGGCCAGCTGGCATCACATAGCAAGTCACCTCATGGTCTCCCCAGCTCCTCCATGAGGGCTGAGTGGTATCTGCTTCCCTGGGCCCAACATTGGCAGGTGAGGCTGACCACGCCATTTGGTGGCAGCTGGGATAGTGAGACCTGCCTCCAGATTTTTCATAGAGGAGCTGTGCTGTGAGCACACAGGTCCCTTTAGCTGCGCAGGCATGTCCCCTCCAGCTCTGCTCACCCCTTTCCTGCAGCCATTGATGATGCCTGCTGCTTTGCTCTCTTTCCTGTTGACCTGCTGTTTTTCAAAGAAGGACTTTTGACTAATGTCTCAACCATTGAAAACTTAGCAGATACAAATGAGACACTTGTTTGTTTGTTTGNTTGGTTGGTTTTCTGAGACAGGGTTTCTCTATGTAGCTCTGGCTGTCCTGGAACTCGTTCTGTAGACCAGACTGGCCTCGAACTCAAAGATCCGCCTGCCTCTGCCTCCTGAGTGCCGGGATTAAAGGTGTGCGGCATCATCACCTGGCTTTTTTCCCCGCATATTTTTGATAAAGGTTAAAAAAGAAAGGAAATGCTTCTGGGTGAAAAGAATCTTTAGATGATAATCTTGTCTCAAAGTGAAGGATANTTCCAAAATGGAAATAAAACCAGAAAATATCAACACAAACACATCCGGAAGGCCCAAGCACATCACTGAAAGGAGTCAAGAATTCCTCACAGCTAACACTGTCCCCCGTGAAATCTTCTGACACGGAGGCAATACTCTTATGTGAAGATATTTCAAATAAGAATGTTAAAATAGCAATGAACACACTTAAGGCTGAGCAGATCTGAGGATGGCCTTATTCCTTTTCCAAATGTAAACTTACAATTTTCCAGGAATCACAGAAGCAAGATAGGAGACTCCATTTCCAGTGAAAGATACAGCTTGCCCCCCTCGTGTAACCCTAGAAGTCCATGATCTCACCCTATCAGACTGCAGCCCTACCCACTTCCAGAAGCATCTTAGAATCTCATTTACCAAAAAGAGGGCATGGAGGAAGAGTTCTTAGTAACCCTTTGAGATAGGGCTGGAGAGCCACTTGGTGCCATCTGTGTGCCCATAGCTAAGATATTTAAGCCTGACTTCTTCACACTTGGATGTGTCTTATCCTTTCTTTGGGGGCCTCTATTTCTATCAACCCTGTGCTAAGTCTATGTTAAACTCTCTTCCTAAGAAAATCCAACTCTGCTTCAAACTGGACCGTCCTAAAATTATTTTCTGTACAAAGCCGTGAATGTTGGCGTTCCCTGAGTATGTGTCCCTGCTAGAATTCCTCAGGTCTCTGAAGGCAGCAGCATAGAGCGGTGCCTCTCCAAGGCCCTACTTCCACTGGTGAGTAACAGCATCATTTACTTTGTTGTAGTACCCTACTACCCAACATAAGCAACTTCAAGATTTGTTCTGGCCCACAGCTCAGCCCATACAGTGCATCACAGTGGCAAGGCATGATGGCAAGGCATGGTGACCCTAGCTGCTTGGGCTGTGGTGGCAGGAGCTTGCAGCATACCTTCTTACATGACTCAGAGCAAAGAGAACACTCAGGCTGGAAGCAGGGCCAGGCTCACCACAGTGACCCNCTTTCTCCATCCAGGCCCCAGACTCCAAAGCAATACCACCCACTGGAGACTTAAGTATTCAGACACGTGGGCTCATGGGGGAGGTCTGACATTCAAACCTTGTGCTTGAAGCCTCCAGAGCTGTGGGTAGCAGTGTTCTGTTCTTTACAGCTATGGTCCTTTCAGCTGCCCCCACAAAACACAAAGCTGAACCCTCAAAATACAAAACTTCTAGCAGAAAACCCAGGCAATTTTTGTGGCCATAGGTCAAACAACTTCCTAGACATCATGCTCACAGCACAGGCCATAAAAGAAAAAAAAGTAGGATTTTTCTAACCAGTAGCAACTGTCTTCAAAAGTCACAACCCAGAGAATTCGAGAAAGTCCCAACTCAGAGAAAAGACTTTCAAGTGCAGACTATAGGCTCACATCCAAAGTGTAAGAGGAGCTTTAAAACTGTATAGTAGGGCAGGCAAGATGGCTCAGGGGCATAAAAGTCCTTGCTGTCAAACCTGGAGACCTGAGTTAGCTCCCTAATGATGGAAGGAGACAAACAATTTCCCTAAGTTCTCTGATCACCACGTGTGCACCATAGTACACTCAGACAGACACATACAGATACACACACACATATACACACATACATAGACACACACACAGACACATAGACATACACACACAGAGACACATAAACATACACACACAGAGACACATAGACACACACACACAGGCTTACACAGACAGACAGATACACACACACAAAAAGTAGTTCTTAAAAACCTACATAGTAGTCCATTTCTAAGTTAGTTATGAGAGCTGAACAAACATTTCACCAAAGTTGAGCACATGACAAAGTGCTCTTCCCAATGGCCAGCAAGCACAAAGACGACAATGAATCAAAGCTGTGGCCAACTGCCAGAAATCTGTTGGTGCGATGGCAGATGGTCCCAGTTGAACTCCACATAGGAGTGGCTGCTGCCTCCCTTGTGACTGACCACATGGAGGTAAGCATCCCTTGGGACTCATTCATCTTCCTCAGTGCCCTGGTCTCTCCTAGCATGGCGCTAGACCATCCACAAGGCCATGCCTCATGTGTGTTCTGGGAGCCTAGTGCAAGACCACAGTTCAGATCCTTGTGTCCACTTGGCCTCCCTGGCTAACCTGGCTCCAGGGCCAGGAAACAAAACTTGAGAGGCTTTGTTTCTTGCCTTGCTGTTTCTGCTGAGCGGAACTTAGCCGCCCTCAGAGCCATGCTAGCCAGGTGGCTTCTTTCCAGAGCAGGCCTCTTCCCGACAACACCCTCTTCACTTCCTGTGGACAGAGCTGGCCTGGCTTGCTTTGGTTATGGCCTTGGTACATACTTGGGTCCTGGAATGGAACATGGCCTAGCTGTGTGATGAGTGCCAGCAGGAGTAATCAGAGGCATGTGAGTGACAGCCAGCCTTGTCCCTGCTTCAGTTCACCTGGAGACTGGGTCTGGGGCAAGATGGCCTGAGATAGCTGGGTGGGCCTACACAGCCAAGGACCAGGATGCATCCTAGCACTGGGAGGGTATTTGTCAGCTCACTAGAAGTCAATGAGTACAAGGTATAGGAAGGCTCACTTCAGAGAATTCTGCCAGAACAGCACTGAGACCAGGGTCTCATTTGAACAGAAAATCCCCAAAGGTCCTGAGCTTTCTAAGGTTGAAGTGAGCTTGTGCTCCAGGCAAGATGGATCTAAATCCAGACAGAGCTCCTCTTTCTGCCAATTACCAAACAAGACTAACCCCTAGCCTAGAACCAGGAACCCACACCCCTGGGAGGGAGACATGCCAAGCCTAGGGTATCACCTTGACATCTGGGGCTTGCCACTCTGAAGGTGAGCCACTCTTCAAGGCCTCGGTGAAGGGAAGCTCGTACACGCTGTGCAGGCAAGTCTGCAGGACCTGGGACTTGAGCCGGGGTATGAGTCTAGGTCGCAGGTTACTGCAAAAGAACAAAGTGATGGGCTGGGGTGCAAGGCCAGCCCAAGGGACTCCCAGCAAGGACATACCAGCACAATTAGAATATGAAAGTAGACACTGTCTTAGCTCAGTGGAATGAGAAGGGCCAACACAATAGGTGTGGTGGTGAGCTATTCTAACTCATTGGCACTTGCTTGGGGGAAATCTAGACACTTTTCAGGGTCAGAATCAAAGCTATGAGTAGGTCAAGTCAGAACAAAGTAAGGTCAGGATCCAAGGGTAAAAAGTTAGGCTTCATGTATGACTTGGGTTCGGGCCCAGTCTATGCTCAGGACTGTGGTTCAGTGTGCGACTATGGGCAGGAATTAGTTTTTGCCAGTACTAACAATCTATCTTGGCCACGAAAGAAAGCAAACTTAACCTCTTAGGCAGAACATGCAGAGCCTCAGCACATCCAATATTCTGGTGTCCCCTCGGGCCCAAGCCCTTCACACATTGACTGCCACCACAAACTCAGGGACTCTGTCTTCCTTCCCGTGCCCCAGGAGAGTTACCTCAGTCCCATGATGACCAGTATGACCTTCTGCTGGAAGAAGGTGGTCAGGAAGTTGGGCTCCTTCTGGAGGATGCCCTGGAGGGTAGAAGAGGGGCAAGTGTGGCAGCAGTCTCTGGCTGGCCACCCTGATCCTTGGGAGCACCCACTGTGGACCCCAGTGTCACTTACCAGGAGGCACTGGATGAGCTCTGATATCTGAGTGAACTTGTACCTCTGGGCGCCGTATTCGTCCCGGAGCGATCTAGTGAGCAGGATGGCCGCAGACAGGAAGCTTGACTTCAGAATCTCGTCCTGTCCCCCACAGATGGGCCAAAAGTGAAGTCAGGGGACACTTCCCTAAAATCCTGTCACATAACCCAAGCAGCCACCTTGATCAGGGGACCAACATAGGTATACCTCACACACACAACACATACAGATACCCGACACACACAACATACACAGCACACCTCATACACACAGGACACAGCAGCCTTACTCACATATACACACACAACTTCTCTGCCAATAGAGGAAGCTGAGGACGGGGTTCCCTTCTCCCTAGGCCAGCCTTACTACCCTGGGCTGACACAGCCTTATCCCAGCTACCTGTCGCCAGAGCACTGGACCCAGGAGCACAGAAAGCAGATCCTGAGTGGATTCTGTTCCTAAGACTCCAAGGCTGCCCTGTGTGCACTGCTTCAGTGACTGGCAAGTTAGCCCAGGTGGCTCTGTCCACCCTGCCCTTCTACAGAGAGGTGGGGAGGGTCTCACATAGGGGCCACAAGAGAAGTAGTACACCATCCTGGAGGCAATGTTGTCCACCCAGGGCAGGATGTTTTCCTTGGTATGTTTGGCTATCTGCCCATAGCACAGCAGGGAGGTGCTGCTGACCCATTTCCATCGAAGGTTGTCTGATGGCTGTGGGAGGGTGAGAGCTAGGCTGAAGAGCTCCAGGCTTTCAGCCCTCCCGGCCCATACTTCCCTCCTGCCAACAAGAAAGTAATAGCCTCTATACTGACTTAGGGTAGAGGCCAGCAGTATCCCTCCTCCACAGGGCCAGGCCTAGGGCTGCCACCAGCCCTCCTATCTAGGAAGCCTCTCTAGCTGGTTCCCCAGACAAGCCCTCTCCTTTGAGGTTCTCTTGTAGACTCTTCCCAGCATAGCTACTAGGATTAGAACTGGCTAGGAAAATGGAGCTGCTCCGTGTATCTACTGGACTCAGGAGGGACCAGCGAGAACTTGAGGCCCAGGCCTGGCATAGCTCTCAAAGCCCTGGGGGTTTCCTAGCCCCAAATCCTTAACTCAATTGTCTCCACTCCTGAGGTTCTGGGGAGAGGACTCCTATGAAGCACGGGCACACAGTAGTAGGTGCTTCATCTATCCTGTGTTCCCAACCCCTAAGGGAAATGGGCCAGGAAGGAGCCCTGGTATCACCAATGGGCATGTGGAGGCTGGCACCCTCTCTATCCAATGCTGCCCTATTCAATATGCTCCAATACTCAGGATCTCTCTACCTGGTTGTCTGGAGACACGATGGCTGAACGCAGGAACTTGGTGCGGCCCAGGTGCTCTAGTAGGGCCCATACCTCCTGCAAGTGCTTGGTGGAGGCCAGGCCCACAGCCAGTGCAATGCCCTATGTACCAGAGGGCCCTGTGAGAAGCCCGCAAGTGACAGGGCAGCTCTCTGAGGGCTGTCCTTCCACTATGGCTGCCTCCCGGGAACTGGGCTGGTGGAAAGCTGACAACGTGTCCCATGCAATAAGAGCCACACAAGACCACAGTGATGTTGAATGGGGTATGAGGACTGGGAACTGGTAAGGAGTCACAAGGCAATAGCCTGAGGGTGGTGACCCACCTCCCGCTGGCTGGAGTGCTGGTGAGACAGCTCCAGGAGGCTGGCCAAGTGGCACTGAACCTGCTCCTCGCTGGGGCACTCACGCAGGATCAGTCCGTAGAGGCGGAACAGGATGGCCTGGGGCAGGGTAAGGTAGAGAGCAAGCTAATGCTACTCAGAAATCCACCCATCTGAACATGGCATGGCTGTGTGGTCAGACCTACTCCTTCCCCAAGAGGGAGCCCTTTCTCCTCCCGCTGTATGGGACAAAGCAAGGGAGGTCCCCCTCCTTTAGGGCTAAAGCAGCTACTGGCTGCCTGTGGGGCACTGACCTTATCAGCGGCCTGCTTGGGGTCCAGGCTGAGAAACTCTAGGAACTTCTGCATAGAGGCATCCCTGTGTGACTTCTGCTTTTCCCAGAGCTGTGGGTAGACTGTTACTCAGGCCCTGCCTATCCGTACACAACCACCAGGGCAAGACAGATTCTAGAGCCAACAGGGCAGTTGTAACCCTCCCAGGACCCTGAGTGGGTGGAGGGCAGCCTGCTCTCAGATGGGACAGAAGAAGAGAAAGGGAAAGTCCCTCCAGGCACCAGAGCCTCAATCCTAAGTAAGTCTGACCATCCCCACCTCTGCTGTAATGCCCCCAAGACCCTTAGGACTAAGGCTGACATTCCTAGCAGACACAGACAGTCGAGTGGGCATCTGGGCATGCTCCCTGATTATTGTGCCTCTATGTTGACCCCCTGGGCCTTTACCCATCCTATTCTGACCAAATGGTTTTCCGTCCCCATCTGAGCTTGGCTTCCCAGTCCCCATGCCCAGCTGTGAGTGCTTGGGTAGCCTCCCTCTGTAAGCACACAGGCCTGCTGCAACCCTCAAAGAATGTGTCACTTTGGCCCAGGGGAGTGGACAGCAGCTGTGGGAGGTTGGGCATAAAGGTTAAAGTACAACTTTTTTTTCTTTGGGTTTTTTCAAGACAGGGTTTCTGTCTGTAGCCCTGGCTGACTTGGAACTCACTCTGTAGACCAGACTGGCCTCGAGCTCAGAGATCTGCCTGCCTCTGCCTCCTGAGTGCTGGGATTAAAGGTATGTGCCGCCACCACCCAGCTAAAGTACAATTTGAATGTCAGGAACCAGGAATAGCCCCACATATCCCAAGACCTCAACCACTCCTGGTGTCATCTCTGGCCTTCAAGGTGGCATTTGAGGACAGGGGACTTCCAGGTAGACAATCCTGCAGCACCCTGCCATGAAGACATTCAGAACAGTCATGGGCCTGGGAATGCATTGGCCATCCCTGGGTGGACTCTGTGCCTTCCCACCAGTAGGTGGGAAGTAAGACATTCACTCCAACTCCCTGAAATCCTCCAGCACCTTCCCATAGAGGGTTAGGAGCTTCAGGGATGGCCAAGACTTGTTGGAGTCTAGGGTGGTTGTTGAGTTCAATGTGATGGCTTGGGATAGGTCCTGGAGTGTGCCTTGACTTCCTCCCAAGCCCCATGAATCTCCCACCCAGTGGAGAGCATTGGTCTCTCTGATCCTACCTGGTTGTGCTCCTCTAAGAAGTGGCAGATGGTGTCCAACGCCAGGCCCTGCTCTGTGACCATCATGTTCTTGATCTTACTGACCACCATGTCCTCCCAGGGTGGGAGGATATTCAAGCATTCTTCCAAGAGCCCTAAATCCAAGTTTGTGGGGGGCCAGCCCCCACCATTATTTACTACAGGGACTCTTGAGGAATGAGGGATAAGAGACTTAGTTAGAAATAAAGAGGGGAGAGAAACAGAGACACAGGATAGACTCAAGTGGGCCTGGATCCTTATCCAATGGGCCCAGAACTTTAGTCCAAAGGTCTATTTATAACAATGCTAATGGGTGGAGCAAAAGACCTCCCGCTTACTAATTACAGTCAAGTGTAGACCCTTACAAACACTTGATACCCAGGCCCGTGATCCAATCAACCTCTTGTGCAGTCCTGCTGGGTATAGCCACTAGGAAACTTAGTGGACTACAACATAAGTTATCTGTGGAGATTCCAGAAGCAGAGGGGCAGTACCACCAGTTCCCCCAAGACCTAAGGACCAATAACCTTCCTGAGCTGGGTGAGGAGAAGGACTCTGCTAGAGATCCCAGGCCCACCCAGCACCTGCCCTGCCAGCTCCCTGCTTGGCACACTGAAAGGACAGACCATGGAGGCAGACTTGCCTCCACCAGCACAGACACATCAAGGAGGCCGGGTGGCCAGCTCAAAGTAGAGACAGTGTTCAGCCAGTTGGCTTGGGAACAGAGACCACACCAAGGCCAAGACTCTGACCACAACTGCTGGTCATTTGGAGCAACATGCTGACTTGGCTCCTGCCTACTCCCAGTAGCAGAACAGCTGGCACTTCCCTTGTCTAAATCCCAAAGCTGAAAGTAAGCATCCATAGACCACCATGGGGTTTGTCATCAGCCTAAGCAGAACTCTAAAGAGCAGACACTTCTGCAGTGAGCAGGCACAGACTTCCTGGGACCTAGCCATCCACCACACTGGGAAGAGCTGGAAAGAAGTTGGCTGCATCTGTGACAGAAACCATGTGGCTTCTCCCTAGCCAGCCAGTCAGGGCTCCCAATGCCATAAACACATCCAAAAGAGCCACACTCGCTATCAGTGGAGTGGAAAGGTGGCCCCACGAGCTGTAATTTGCCATCTACTCATGAGACAAGACAAGAACGTATGAAGGAAGACAGCGCGTCCTACAGACGTGTGGCTGGGGAGTGAGTCTTTCTCTGAAGAAAACCCTCAGTAGCAATCTCCAAGAACCAGCAGGAAGGCATGTCGAGAGTCACACTGTTATGGTTTCCATGTGTCCCCCAAAAGGTTCATGGGCTGAAGTCTTGATCCACACATATGACAAGAGCCCATGAGAGCTCTGACCCACTCAATGGCCTCACCTACCACTGATGGGGTTATAAGTTGATGGTGTTATTGGGAGATGAGGCCTGGATAGAGCAAGTAGGTCTTTGGGGTGCTCTGGAGAGTGTCTTCTTGGCCCCTTCCTGTTTTCCTGCTTCCTGGTCACTATTTCATGAAAAGCTTTGCCTGTCCAGCCCTTCCACCATGCTGTGAGGCTTAGCTTAGGCTCATGGCCACAGAAGCAGCCCACTGTCCACCAAGTGAGCCAAAAAACATCTTTGCTTATGCTAAGTATTTTGTCATAACCGTGAAAAGCTAGCATATACATGTATAAAGAATCCCTTCCTCACCATCAGGGAAACCCCAGAGGTTTTATGATGGCTGTATGTAATGTCTACACTGTCTAATGTTTTTACAACTATGATATACAAAGTTCTAGATGGCTGCAAAGTCAGATAAAGTCCAACTGAGTCACACACATGGGCTGCCTCATCATAAGGCTCTTGTCACTCAATCTTTGCAAACCGTGCCCTATAGAATCTGATACCAGAAGTGCTATCCAGGGTCCTCACAATGAACCTTAGCCTTGTCTCAGCACAGTTCTGGCAGAAAGGAGCCTGCTGTTGGTGTCTGAAGGCATCACTCACCCAATCTTGAGCTGATAGCCAAGACAACTGCACAACCCACTGAAAGTCATTCATTCATTCATTCATTCATTCATTCATTCATGCTTGCATACATTTTATCATTCAGTAAAAACTTCTGCCTATCTACCTGCCAGGCACTGCCTCCTAGTAAGCACAGATGTTTCTTAACAGTCTTTGGATAATCCAAGCCACCCTTCATGTCCCCAGAGCCCCAAGGATGACACAGGAGAAGCTTTGAGGTCCCTGCTCAGCTGGGTGGCAATGGTACCTAGTCTGCCCCACCTGACTTCATGGATATAGGGATGGTGGTACCATTTCAGCTGTCCTTCCTGGAGACGGAGGCATGGAGATGAGTGGGCTCTGCCCAAGGTCCTGTCTGCCCGGTGCCCTACTTCAGGAAGTCAGAGTCTGAGTGCATACAGCCCATACACTGTATGCATGTGAGCACCTGGCCTCTGTTCCCCTGCTCATCCTAAGGGTCCTTGGCATCCCTCAGCAGTGTGCCCACCCTCTAAGACCCACTTGCTGTGCACCCCACTTACTAAGCTCCAGCTCTTGCTCCTGCCTGGGCAATGAGCAGTTAGCCTTCCCATAGACTGAGGGGGTGGATCTTTGCGGGTACCCATAGGAGCCATCGCCAAGCATAGCCAAAATGGGTTCAGGGATTCTTTGGAGGACAGCACCTGGCAAGGACAAGATATCCATGTTTCTTACCTACCTGAAGACAGAGCAAGACCACAGGGACTCTCAACCACCCCAAGTCTTCTCATCCCCTCCCTTAGTCACCTCAAGCCTCTCCTGGGTCCCCCTTATTCACTCCAGAGACACCACAGTTGGTCCTGTAGGCAGTGTGACATCCAGAAGGCCTTGGCCCAGCCTTTCCTTCTCAGTTACTGTGACAATTTGAATAAGAATGGCCCCCACAGGTTCATACATTTTAGTGCTTAGTCCTTAGGGAGAGGCACTATTTGAGAAGGGTTGGAGGTGTGGCCTTATTGGAGTAGGTGTAGCCGTGTTGGAGGACGTGTGTCACTGGGGGTGTGCTTTAAGTTTTCAAAAGCTCACACCAGGCCCAGTGTCTCCCTCTCTTTCTCTCTGTCTACAAATCAGGATGAAGCGCTCTCATTTACTGCTCCAGAGCCTGCCTGGTGGCACCATGCTTGCCACCACCATGCTTCCCGCCATGATGATTCTGAAACTGTAAGCAAGCCCCCAATCAAATAAGAATTGTCTTGGTCATGGTGTCTCTTCACACCAATAGAATAGTGACTAAGACAGCTACTTAACATGGGCTGTGGTGCTTCTGGGGCTACTTTTACCACCTCATCCTGACACTCCTTTCTTCTGGCATCCCCTGAACTTGACTCCAGCCCCTACTTCTCCATCCTACCCACAAATAGGCTTCGGAGGTTCTCCTTGGACCTGGTGAAATTGTGCAGGGATCTGGGGACCCTATGTGTCACCAAGGCCACCTGGAGGCCCAGAGTTCAGAGCACCTGGTCTCAGGTGTCAGCTACAGAGTCACCCCATTCTTGGAGTATCTCCTCAGAACACTGAGCAAATGTCCCATCTGCCCAGCCTTGCCAAGTTGGGGTGTACACCAGCCCCTCTAGGTAGCAGGCTAACCAGTTTCCCCAATTAGCTCATCTCACTGCTGTCCATCCACACCCCTGCCAAGTCTGGGACCCTCACAAGTGTCCTGAGATACACTCTCTGTCACTTTCCCCTGTCTTGCAACTCTAATGGGAAACTGTTACCTCAGGCTCTTAACCCCACCTTCATGGCCAACTTAGATGGATTTAGGAGTACCTAAGAGATTAGCCAAGCACACCTCTGGGAATGTCTGTGAAGATGCTTCCAGAAGGCATCAGTTGAGAGGAGAAGACCTGACCCAAATGTTGGATGGCACCATTCCACAGGCTGGGGTCCCAGATGGAATAAAAGGAGGAAAGGAGAACGGGAGTGGAGTGCCAGCATTCTACAGTGCCCTGGCCCTGCCATGGTCTGCGCTGTGCCTCTCTGCCGTGCCTTCCTCTCTATGGTAGATTGAGACCTCCAAAGCTGTGAGTCAAAGTTAACTTTCCTCCTTTGCTTCTGTCAAGTATTTGTGACGAAATTAATACACAGCCTATGCCCTCACACGTAAGGCTCCTTGTTCTGGACACTCTGCTCCGCCCTAGCCACCTAGCTGCAGCCCTTTGCAAATCCTACTGGCTCGGGCCTCAGTCCTGAGGCTTCTTTATCCCCTCTGTCCTAAGCCTCCACGTGGCCTCTCCCACTAACTCTATGGCACTAGGGACCTCTGATCACCTGCCTTTGCTGAAAAGAAAGCTCTGCTTGCTTTCAGATCTATGCTCAACAGGCCTGGCACTGTGGATGCTCACTGTCCCAGGAAGGGACAGATACTATGTGATAAGCAATGTGTGGTTATGGGTGAGGGACAGAGAGGGGGTGAGCAAGTGAGGAGTGTGAGAATGAGTGAGTGGCTGGGCAAGCATGACCATGAGTGAGGAAGAGCAGAAGGGGTCCCTCTCCTACCCGAGGGGAGCACCTCTAATGGTGCTTTGGCCCATTTGCCATTTTTGTGCCCCATCCTGCCCAGTGCCAGGGGCTGAGTCAGGCCCAGGCAGTGTTGGTGGCCTTAACAATGCACCATTTTGAGAAGCCTGTTGTCCACCTGGGTCCTCAAGGTCCTATCTGGTAACCCAGTGCCTGGACCTATGATGACCCTGGCTAAGGCCCCTCCCATCTGCTTTTAGCTATTACCTATCCAGCTAGAGCTGGCTCTGGGTTTCCAAGCCACCCTGGCCATGCCACTGCCTGGAGATCACAGATGGCCTTAGTTCCTTTGGGTTTTCCTTTCCTGAATTCTTCCCACCACCGAGTGCTCTTAGTAGCCTTGCTCACCAAGCTAGAGTGAGTTCTCCACAGGCCTCGAAAAGGCTCCAGGAAAGGTGAACCCCTTCTTTGCAAATTGGTCCCCTTACAATCTTTTCATGGAAGCCACAAAAGTCATTCTCAAGTGGCTGTCCCCAAGCCTGGGGTAGAAATGAAGGGAAAAAGAGTCTGGAAGGCTGCATGGAGGTTAGGCCAGACAAGGAAACCAAAGGAAGGCTCAAACAGCAA
>LZPO01017439.1:0-22324 GCA_001675575.1 Neotoma lepida
TTGCTGGGAATTGAACTCAGGACCTCTGGAAGAACAGTCAGTGCTCTTAACCTCTGAGCCATCTCTCCAGCCCCTACTTTTTTATTCTTAACTACAAATTCCATGTGTAGACACAAAAGAAAGTAGATATTCCACCAAAAGACATGTACAAAAGTCTTAGCACTTTAACCAGGAGTTTAACTTTAACATCACAGACTCTAATTCTGGTTATCTTATAGTAGAAGAGGTGTGTTCTAGCTGGAAAGGAATTTGAACCTCTAAAGAACCAAAACATCTGCACCTTTATCTGGGTACTACTTTGTGGATATATGCAAATGTAAACATCAGACTGCATATGTACTTAAAACTGCAATGAAAAATTTTATAAACTATTTTAAAATGCTAAAACTAAGTGAAAATTACAAATAGTTAAAATGATTACAATTTGTGGAATGAAGCCCAACTAATTTCATTACAATCAACTCAAGAAGACTCCTGTTTAAATGGGACTTTCATTCAGCTGAAAGTTAACAAGCAGCNATAGCTCTCCATATGACGCAGTCTCCAAGTGAGCTGAAATTTCAATCAGAAGCGATGTCCATTCTGTAGTAGGCACAACTTACAAAGACTAAACAACAGCTTACTGCACATAGTCTAGGGGCATCTCTGACATAAATTATAGTGGTATGATAATAAATTAGGCCAGTCATCCTCAAACTTGCAGCAAACCAGAATATCAATTAGGGAGCTTTGAGAGAGAGAGAGAGAGAGAGAGAGAGAGAGAGAGAGAGAGAGAGAGAGAGAGAGAGATTGATTCCCAGATCCCATTACAGGTCCACTGAATAATTTGTCACAAGGCTCAAAACCCACGTGCATCATCAAGATGACTGCTGCTGTCTCAGTACTTGTACTTGGACCAGTTGTTTACCAGACATTGTAGATACAATTATTAATAAGGCATGATCTTTGCTTAAATCAGTAGTTCTCAACTATGGTTTGTGACTCCTTTGGCAAACCTCTATCTCTAAAAATATTTACATTACAATTCATAACAGCAGACAATTAGAGTTATGAAGCAACAATGAAAATAATATTATGGTTGGGGACCACCATGACATGAGGAACTATATTAAAGGGTCGGAACATTATGAAGATTGAAAACCACTTTCTTAAATAAACAAGTCCAACTGGAAAATGTGTGGGGTTAAATTTATTATAGTAAGTTCCAGATCTGTGAACAAGTTGAACGAGTAGTCAGTAAATGCACAGAAGATGGGGCCTAGTTACATCGGGATTCAAANAGGACTTCCTGGAACAGATACAACTGAGCTCAATCTTAAAAGATGTAGAAGTTATCTTAACAAAAAAAAAACATGGCAAGAGACTGCAAAGAGAGGCAAGAGCAGAGTAACTATGACCTGAGCATTATAGGAGGGTCACAATATGCCACCAAAAGTCATGCCTCCCAGGGACTGTGACTCAGGGAACACAGATGGGCTCTACCACGAGGGAAACAGAGATGTCATTTAGAATGCTCAAACTTTATTCTTATGCACAGGAAAGCTATTAAAATGGGGGTTAAGTAAAATTTATACTTTAAATTATTGATACTCATGTGGAGACTAAAGTTAAAGACAGATCAGTTAGATTGAAAGAATAAAAGAATATAAAAGTCAAAATTAATTTTAGAGAAGAGATCAACTGAAGTAAAATCAAATCAGTGAGGCTTACTAATTGATTCACTACTAGGAGTTAAAGAACAGACATGGATGACTCCCACATCTGCAGCAGATGAGATACCCCCAACTATGTGATTCTAAGACTGAGTAGTCTCCAGTTAAAGGGCCTTGGGGTGCTCAGTGGGGCTATAGGCTACCAAAACAAAGACCAAAGGCCAATCAAGTTAAAAAGAATACCTCTTCTCTCATCCTTAGAAACTGCCAACTCCTGAAGCCACAGAAGAACTCAGCTAAGCAACAGTAGACTCCTTGCCTAGCATCAATCCCCAACACAACCATGAAAATAAATTAATTTAAAAATATAGATTTAATTTAAAAGGTACTAGTTTCCCTTTGGAATAAAAATGGCAAGAACTCAAATGCAATACTCTCAACAGTTTAAATCAGATAAAGTCCAAATCAGTATTTTTATAAGAATGCTAAAATAGTAAATAGAGCCTAGATCTTTAAAAAAGTAAAAGTTGAACTTCATTACCATTCATCAGAAATTTACAGCACAGTTCAGTGTCATTAAAGAAAACCAGAGAGAATAAAGCATATTGTAGGATTTGCTAGGAATCATTACAGTAAAAACTAAAGGAGCACAGATACAAATACATACATAGTTAAAGAGACACATTCCAAAGAATGATTTGGGAGGATGAGAAGTTGAACAGGGGCTTTGCTATGTAGCCCAGGCTGCCCTGAAGTTTACTATTACTATTTTTTACGACCTTGCTAACTATCAAGAGCTACAAGAAAAGACAGAGGCTCTGCCTCCCAACATACTCAGTAGTATGAACTTCATTTGCCTCTCTGGGTTTCAATGCTTTGGTTCTACCCAGGACTAAAAACTCATTTCACATGCTAGAGTGCTTCCATGGCTCATTCCTAATCTTGTTAACACTAGAAACAGAAACACATACAAATCCACTAAGCAAGTAGGAAAATTATCAACTATTCATCTTTTGAACTGTTTAATTCCTTTAGTTTTGAAGTAACAATGTTTTCTTCTTATTAAAGATCAATCCCTCACAACAGAAACTACTACACAGTGACAAAATCACTTAAGATGGGTCTGTTTCCCTGAATGAAAATATATGTAGATGGAAAACTCTAAAACAGCATCACCAAGAAGGCTGGCCCAGAGAAACTGAACAAGGAACACACTGTTGAATACTGAAAACAAATACCTGATCAGTAAAAATCAGCAACACATGGTCCTTCCAATAGGCCGGGGAGAACAGTGGTCTTCCAAGAGCCCACAGCTGGTTACAGTCAAGAGCCTGTGACTGGCAGAGTGGCAGGATCACGCCAGTGTGGATGGCTACCAGGTGTGGCTGATGGCTGGACAGAAACTATTACACACTCTGAGCAACAATCAAACTGAACAGAGCTGCTCAGGCTTACGGGCGGCATTTGCCAAATACTTTCATTAGCTGGCGATCCCCACATGCTAATTTGTATATTAAATGTGAGCTCATAATCAAACTTTGAAGTGACTAGTTGACAAACTGGTTCGTCAACACTGGAATTGCTATCTGGTGACTATAGTATAGTGACTAGCTTCATATTGATGTAAATTACTACAGCTCAAACTACTTTTAAAGAAATTATAATTCAACTATAATAAACTGCCCTGAGGAAATATTTACAATGTTCAATTTACTCTGAAGGTACACGATCTATCCTTTCTTGCCATTTCAGGCACCTTTAGTTCACCACCTCAGAAAAAAAAGATTTGAGTCACTGAGGGGAAAAAAAAAATGACTAGATGATAGAAAAGTGCAATATCAGAATGAAAATTTTAGAGAAAAATAAGGATTAGCCAAAATAACTAACAAGAAATGAAGTCAAATATATATGCACAAACTTAGCTTTCTATGACTCTCCACTTTAGCTAAAACTAGTTTTATTACTATTCCATAAGCATGAAAACCATTCATCATTTACTGCTCATGTCTGAAGTATCCCCAGCACTCCACTTACTGTTTAAATTTAACTCACGATCCAAAGCTAATACAAATCTGCCTGGCACTTCAGTTCACAAGATCTCTGTTTCCTTGTAAAGGTCAATAAAATCCAACTCTGGAAGACAAGAGCAAGTGATTCTAAATGTTCACAACCAAGACCCACAAACACTGACTGACCACATAAAATTTAAATTTCTGAGCTCAAAATACACCAAAAACAAAATTAAAGATAAAGTATTCCTGGAAGGAATATTATAATGTATGACTGTTAAGAGACAGACAAAGTAAATATATGAGGCGTCAACTCACAAACAGTAAGAAAATCTAATGGGTAGTCATTACTGATGAGGAAATGTGGAGTGAGTGAGGAGGTTTTTTTCATATGTTGAGAAGGCACAGGGAAAAGAGCACTCCCATACATTGCTGACCTGCATGTAAATGATACAGTCCTCTTGAGAGGGCAATTTGGCATACCCATCAAAATGTGAAAGCCTTTAGCCCAGCAGTTTTATTTATAATACCTATGAAAACACACTCGCTAGTGTACAAAGTAGACAGAACAAGGATATACAGAGATACAACACTTTCTGTAATCATAAAAATACAGTACCACTAAAACCCTACTGTAGATTTATCAAACATCCATCAAACTCGGNAAAAGTACATTTAAGATGAAGGCATTCTGTGCCATGCGCATGTCACTTTAGAAAGCCAAACTATGAGCCGATCCTGAACTCTAGTTAATAATAACCTATACTCAAGTATGAGCATGGGGGTCCTGATGTCTGCAATTCACTCTGAAACTATGAGCCGATCCTGAACTCTAATAATAACCAATACTCAAGTATGAGCGTGGGGGTCCTGATGTCTGCAATTCACTCTGAAACTATGAGCCAATTCTGAACTCTAATTAATAATAACCAATACTCAAGTATGAGCGTGGGGGTCCTGATGTCTGCAATTCACTCTGAAACAATAAAAAAAATAAAGCTGACTGATGGATGGACAGAGACAAGTGAGTATATGATGAAGTTCAGACCATCAGTTATAGAACCTAAGTGATGGCATCCAGGTGTTACACTTCAAAATTTATTTCCATGTTTCTGTTTGAATTTTTTCAAGGTGAAAATTTGGGGGCCCAAGTTATAGAACAGCTTGTATAATACTTTTTATTAGACACAATAGAAGTGATTTCTACATAGAGTACACAGGGAACGGCTGAAGGAAACAGTAACCAAACTGCTAACCGTGATCATCCATGATACAGTGTACAAGGGTTCAACTCTCAAGTGCTGCTTGAGCTCACTGGGAAGCTGGCTCTGGAAGCTGGGTTACACCCCATTTCCGACCCAAACATGTTTATGTCATATGTCCTCCAAAAAGGAGGAAGGGTTGGCCCGCCTAAGTCTGTGACAAGAAGGGATGCAAACTGCACAACAGCCTAAAAGTAAGAACACTGTGTCCTTGAGAACAGNAGAAAGTGAGCCATCTCCAACAGAGGTTACTATTGTTCATCACACGGTAAAAACACCTAACTCAGAATGGGAAACTCAGCCGTGGGCAGATCATCCATGAAGAGAAAGCTCACATGGGAAGTACAGCTGGCTGCCTCAACTTCCCAGTGGATTTCTCCTTGATGTGGCAAGCCTGTGGCTTGATGTCACCTGTGTTTGCTACCTCAGTCAAGCTACTTCAGTGTCGCTATTGGATAGTGTAAAATCCTAATTTGACNATATTCTGCTGTCAAGTGTTGATTCTCTCTACTCACTACTTGATATTTCTTCTTTCCTTTCGCTATACTCACTCATCCAGGACTGAACTCATGGCCATCACAGATCATTCTTTAGACCACATAGAACACATGGCTGACGAAGTAGGGAGGAAGACAACTTCTATGTTTTCTGTACATACTTAACTTTCTTCGAAGTTTATTAGTGAGGACATGTAACTCTAAATTCTTTTCAACCAACTGAAAAAATAGAAACAGCCTAAAGCACAGACATCAAAAACATCAAATTAGTTTTTTTAAAGCGGTGCAGAAAGATCTGCATAAAGCCATGTAAGATGTATAACTTTAAAAGATATTTCTGAGGTTTCTAATGGAAAAAGTCTTATTGAAGAAAACATTCTGTCAAAATTTAAAATAAAAAAAGTCAAACAAGTCCAAATTGTCTTTAATTCTTCATTAGCAAATGAACACTAGAACCCAAGGACACACTATGTCACAGAAAGCAAACACATTCCCATGTGAAAACAAATGTCCACTTACCACTTGCAAATTCACTGAGATGACCTGTACTTTTTCTGGCACTTGCATTTAGAAGTAGTATTTTCTTGAGTCATTCTTTTATTTATTTCTTTGCATTATTTATTCCATCATATGGGCCTCCCTTCAATAACAGTTCCCCGTGAGTACCTATGAATAGTTTAACAACAATTTCTCAGAGATAAAAACAGTAAGCAGGTAGACATTCTGAGAAAATGCCAATAACTAAAAGTGTTAAAATCAGAAATAAGACAACCCCACCCCACCTGACCAGGGCATTCATATTCCACCCACCCCCAGGAGCACCCATGGCCTTTTTCCTGGAAGCCTCCCTTTTGAAATCACTGTTCCCATAAAACCAAATAATCATGTGTCCTGCATTTGGGCTCTATTGAACATCATTAGGTACAAAGCAGAGTCACAGTGCATTTTGAGCTCACTTGGTGAGAGTCAGGGCAATGATGATCAAAATGTGAAGCTAGACATATCTAAGCACAACTGAAGAACAGTGAGTAAATTTAAAATATGTTTCATTGAAATTTTTTTAACAAAAGAATTTTCTTCCTGAGAGTCAACCACAAAAGTGATTTCCTACAGTTCAAAATTTAAAAGATAGTATTATAAAGAACTTTAAAATATACCAATTCACTGCTTTATTCAACCAAGTTATTAATTATATACTCTCTTCTAGAGTACTGATGTGAAAGAAAGTCGGGTACTCTGGAAGAACAGCAGGTGCTCTTAGGCACTGAGCCTTCTACAGCTCCCACTAACTTTAACCAAGTTCAAAGTGCTCTCCTTCTCTTTGCCTTGGTCTTAGGGGCCAAGTATTTATGACAAACTTGAGGAGCTGCTACCCCTCAATGGTAAATAAATGAATTCTTTGTTTCCAGGAAAAAAAAATCCTGAGAATTACATATAGTACATTTTGAAATATGGCCAAAGTCAATCCTGGAGCTCAACAGTGGCTGGCTGACAGCACTTTCTGTTAGTCACATTATTAGGAAAGAGCACAGGATAGTCATCCAGGAGTCAAATCCCAAGCACTCATTGACTTGAAATCAAGAAATGCATCACTCTCTGTGGAATACAAGTAATATCTAGCTTAGNCCCTAAATCCAGAAGTTAGGGGATAACAATATCCCAATGCCTCAGAACTATAAAATGTCATAAAACATTAACATTGTATGTCTATTAACACTCTATATCTAAAAGAATATAAATAANTCATTAAATAATTTTTCAATAAAATTATTGAACAATAAAAACCAAAGTTGCAGATGTATATCTTTAAAGATACCCACAAAACTATTTTGATTTTATTCTACTCCAAAAATTAGTTAATCATAGCCATTAACTCTAAGATACCAGTCTCTAGCTGACTCTAGGAATCAGCCAATGAGCTAATATAATTTTTAAAATATCACAGATAGTGTATTATCAACAAANTAGACCTAAGTCTTATTTGGGCATTAAAAATAAGGAGCTAGGTAAAATGGTGGCACAGCGTCGTTTCACTTTCCAAGCTTCATTGTAATGTGGCAAAACAGGGATAATAATGCCAACTTAGAGGACTGTTGTCACACTTCAGTGAGAAGCTGCTTAGCAAGGAAGCAGCATTGCCCTAAGGTTAACTTGAAGGGAAGTGAATTAAAGTAAGTACTGCTTCTAACTTTAGCAATTACTAGAAAAAAGTATCCCTGTATCCCATCATTAAAAGTGGTACAAAAATTTAGCCATCCATCTACTTTCTACTTTGTTTAATACCAAAGCCAGGGAATTATTTGTCATAATAAACCCTTTAGGGCCAGCAAGATGCCTCAGTGGGTAAAGGCACCTGCCAGCAAGCCTGATGACCTCTCTTCATTCCCTGGGGTCCATATGGTGGAAGGAGAAAACAAAGCCCTGCACATTATCCGCCAGCCATACAAACGCGCCGTGGCTAGCATGCGCCCACACACATGCAAACACACATTCACAGAAAAACACTAAGCTGTCAGGAAAACCCCTTCCATTCTTGCAGTCTTGCCACTGGCATTGTATTGCATTATAAGTATGCAGGAAAGAGACGTGCCACATGCTGCCTGATATATTTTCAAGCAGAAAAAGAAAACTACGGGTTTGATCTGAAATCAAGCCCCTACTCCAAATCTCAAGTACAAANCAAGATGTCAAACTAGGGAGTGAGGTGTGGATGGAAATCAGCACTTGACTTCAGAACAAGTCTAGCCAAGGCATTCTGAGACAGCTCTCCAAGAAGAGTCTGAAAGAACTGTGGGTGCAGCAGTGCCCGAGTGTACCACCCTTGAACCTCCAGCAGTCCAAGAATGCACTCTGTGAAAGGCTTTCAGCCATAGAATTGGAACAGAACTAAACATAGGCTCTGCTCTTCACATGCATCTGTTGTTCTGTATCCTGGCCTCATGAGTGAAATAACGACAAAGAACATACTTCAACACTGAGCTAGAGTTACATACTTCAATAGACTCTCTTGACAAAAAATAACTTGGAAGATGTGGAATGGTATCAACTAAAGACAGGCTACCAAACACTGTTTCAGCCCGTACAGAAGTTCTGTGGGAATTTTCACTGGGGAACATGGGAANACAAGAACACAAAAGGCAACATTAATGTAGGGTAGGGTCAGGTTCAATAATAACCTTCCTCCAAAAATAGCACCAGGAAAAAAAAAAAACGTTCATATAAAGTAAAAGCCAGAAATGAAGAGGCCAAGTAAGGTTCTTCCTGTGTGTTGACCAGGCATGCTCTTCCAAGTAGGAAAGTGAGCAAGCTAGGGCCCTTCAAGAAGCCACTGGGCCAAGACATCCTGGGAGAAGAAAAGGAAGCTAGATTAGGTTGCCTACACTTAGAATTTACCAAAGCAGGTATGAGTTAAGCACGCTAACACTAAATGCTTCTAATGATGAAAACCTGCAAGTTTTGAACAACTTAGGAACTCTATAACCACAGAAAAAAGGCGTAAGTTCAGAAACTGGAGATCACAATCAAACAGTATTAATTTGTACCTAATCTGATCAATCTGTAGTGTGTGTGTGTACTCTCATGCACATGTGCAATGCACAAATATCTACATCCAGNCTTTTCAGTCCTAGAAGATGTTTAATCTACCCTAAGATGACTACAGGTTTATAATGCAAAAGACATACCCAGAAAATGTCACAATTTACCCCAGGGAGATGTAAACCAGGAAACAAGTAAATAAACTTTATAGTAAATAAACAAGTAAATAAACTACCATTATAGTAAGGTGTTTGGGGTTGGCTAGCTGCCTAATGTATGAAAAATATGTCTATGAAAATGATACAGCTTAGTCAGGCAGTGTTGGCAAAAGCCTTTAATCCTAGCAGAGGCAGAGGCAGGTGGATCTCTGTGAGTTCAAGGCCAGCCCGTTCTACAAAGCGAGTTCCAGGACAGCCACGGCTACACGGAGAAACCCTGTTTCAAATACAAAACAAAAACAAACAAACAAAAGATACAGCTTACTGTGGACTCTAAACCAACAAATCATAATCCTGACAAGACAGGAGGCGTGCTCTTTCTACTTTTGTTTTCCATCCTCTTTTTACCCCCGGTGCCAGTGATCAAGCCCAGGGCCTTGCTCATCCCAGGCAAGAACTCTTAACACTGACTGAAATAGACATATGCATGTACACACACACACATAGAGGTACATACATATGTATGCGACAGAGATCAAACATTTTCAATTTCANTAAGAGCCATTTATACACTGTTTGATTAGATGATAAATAATCTTTTATTTCTAGAACATTTGAAATGTTGAGTCTAAGCCCTAATATTTGTTAAATAAGAAAGTCTACATCCCTTTGCTTTCCCAGTTGTCTGATAAAGTTATATTGTGCAATGTAAAACCCTATGCTGAAAACACTTCCATAGGCTCCATGTGGACATTTCCAGAGTTCTTAGTTTCTTTACTAATATATGTGCTTTTCTATTATGATTGTGAATCACCCACTATGAACTAGAGTGGGCATGAATTGCAGTGGGCAATTAAGTAAAAACGTTATGATCGATTGATTTCCTTTTGTCTGGATCCTAATTGCTATGTTGATGTGTAGGTACTTAGAGGTGTTTAAATTTTCTTAATAAAACAAAGCATACTTAGATAGCAGTTTCTCTTGAACATGTATGTATGTACTATTTGGTTTCTTCCAGCTATAGCTCCTAAAGCATTAACAGAAATCTCCACAGTCTGAAGATATCTAGTATAATTCTACTGTTTTATATCCAAACTGAATTCTAGAGTTCTGGCACTACAAACATATTTACATTTTTTTTCCATAAGATAAACGCTTTAAATGTCCCCTCACCAGGTCAAAAGGTGTTAAATTAAAAACATGGCATTTNCCAAATAAACATGGAAAGGCTTTAAAAAACGGTTTTTGGAAAAAGTTTAGCCTGGCCAACTAAATATATGGATGAGAAAATCAACTGGATCCCTGACCTACCCATGACCCCACAGCTGGATAGTACAGAAACCAAAAGAGAATCTGGTTTTTCTTTCCTCAACTCCAAATCGTGTTTGTTTTATTTCCAACTGATTTCACACCTGTTCAAAAGCCTTACTATTGAGAGAGGGCACAACTAAGGAAAAACAGAGGACCCCTCTGAACTTTATCTGTGAATCTCAAGCGCTGGAAGAACTTAATGAGATACTGCACCAAACCCTTTCATCTAGGAACCGCACATACTAAGCAGTCATCAAATGGCAAGTGCTATTATTATCTTTTACCACAAAGTAGGTAGTGAATTTGGGGGGGGGGGTGCACATATTAGCAGTGGGTGGAGGACCCATTTGACAAGTCTTTTTAACTTATACTTAATTACCCTTATTTGCCCTTATTTGGGGCTGCAATTTTACACTATGATTTATGACCCACCCACAATGACCTTGATTTTTTTCCCCTCCTGTACTTTTATGAACTGCTAGACTGCAGTATTTTCAAGTAATAACCGACCAGGTCCTCTTAGCCCTGAAGATACAAACATCTTCCACTGACTCATAAGGGATTTTAAAATGTGACCCAAATACAGCTCGAGAAAGACCATAAATTTTAAACGATCACTGCAGTGTAAGTCCAGGTAGCGATTACAGAGACTGGTAACAAGTGCAAAGTGCTGCCATGCGGAAAGCCATTTTCTCAAAACCACCGGTGTGGCCGAGGGAGAGGAGAGAGAAGGTCAATGGGGGTGCACGGTTTCTCCGGGGGATCCTCTGCAGCTCCGCACCAGCGACCTCGAAATGAATGAAACGCGCGGACACACCGACAGCCCGGGCCCCGGAGGTGCAGGGAAGCCGGAGTCCTGGGGAGAACTCGGCAGATTTCTCTCACCACCCCAGTCAATTCACCCGGCTCGGGAGGGGCCGCGGCCTCCGGGACCGATGCTCCGCGGCAGGAGTGGACCGCCCGCCGGCCCACACTCACCGCCGCCCGCTCCGCAGCTCTCCACTCGGCTCCGCGCCTCCGCCGCCCAGGCCGGGCCGCGCTCCCCTTCCGCTTCCGGGAGCCGGGACGCCGGGACCGGCCGAGTGGGTGTCGGCATGGCCGCGCGCTCGCGCGGAGGCACGGCCGCCGTCGCCGTCTCCGCTTCGCGCCCCGGAGCTGCGATGGGAGCCGCCGAGGGCCGAAAGACCTGAAAACGCTCCGCAGCCCAGAGTTGCGCCTGGCTGTGCTTTCACCTAAGCCTACCTGCGCCTCCCCGCCCTGCTGCCCCGACCCTGCCCAGGGGACCCGCTTGGGTCCCCATACATTCCCTCCCTGCATAGGACCACCTTTAGCTTTAAGCAGTGCTCTTGTCCTCCTTCTGTGAGGGGACAGACCTCTCTCCCCAGTGACAAGTTACGGATTTTCCATGGTACTTTGCTTCAAAATTCAGTCTGCAACATTGACATCTACAGCATTGGGTCTTGTAGGGAATGCATAGTCTCAGGCCTGCTCATTCTATACTTGAATTTTAATAGGATCTCCAGGTGACTCCTATCAGTACACCCCAAAGACTGAAAAGCATCGGTGTTCAGTTTTATGGCCTTTAGACCCTCTGTTGGGATGCTCCAGCCATCCAAGCTTTTTCCAATTCTTGTTGGCAACCTAAATCCACATTCAAATAATCTTAAGATGTATTTCAGGAGATCTCTGTAAGTTGCCAGCTTTCCAATCAGTGAAACCTAGGAAACATTATTGGACTCAACACTTCAAATAACCCATCTCCCAATCTAAGTTGTTATCCTCACAAACGCCTGAGATACAGTGAGTAAAACTTTTTGCACCTCACCCCAGCTCCTAAAACAGCGCTGTGGGAAGCTTACACTGTTCACGGTGTGTGGAGCTAGGTGGTTATGCCTCCGTGACCCAGAAGGAGATAAATTGTGGATGAGAGACTGCCTGCTGNGGGAAGTATGTACTTCTTTTTAAATAGTATTGAGAGCCTTCCAGGTGGAATTGTTCCCGGTGGTACCAATTACTCAGGTCCTGGGATGACAGCTGTACTAACTCAACTTCCCTTCAACTAGCTTGCGTCAATTCCCGTAGAATCCCTTTAATTTCATTTCCCNAAAATGTGTTCTCTCTCCTCTCAGATTGAGGCAGGATAGGAAGACAGAGAAAAGAAGGCGACATGGGAAAGGAAAAGAGAATCTCACCCTAAGATTAGCTTTGGTTTCCTCTGTGTCAAGAAACTGTAACACAACGTAAAGCCAAGGCTGCCTTCAGAGATAATGCCCATTCTCNCCCTCCCCCAATACATCTCAAACAACAATGTGAAAAGTCACTGTGGTCACTTAGTGCCAGAATGGCTGTGGCCTTGAGTTTAACTCTATTAGCACTACTCTCTCAACTCTAAATCTATAAACAATGAACCTCATAAAAGTACCTTATAGTCTTATTTATAATTGGTTTTTCAAGACAGGGTTTCTCTGTGTAGCCTTGGTTGTCCTGGAACTCACTCTATAGACCAGGCTGCCTCGAACTCAGAGATCTGCCTGCCTTTGCCTCAAGGGCATTCTTTAAGATAAGAGAAATAAGTAAATCATGCCCTTTATTTTTTTTTAAACTGCACTTACAGAGCTTTTTAAACTTTGCTTAATCTTTGAACCTTGTAAATTACATACTTTGAACAAGTTAACTTAGAAAGCTGCAGAATTATATATGTGTGTGTATACACACACATACACACATACATATATAAACTTATATGTATATATCATAAAGACNCCTAGCATAACTGCCTCTCTCTCTCTCTCTCNCTCTCNCTCTCTCTCNCNCACACACACACACAATCATGTCTCAGGTGTGTAGTATTGTCCCTTCCTCAAGCAGACTGGCTCCTTCTTTTTGTTTCTCTTTTTCCTCTCTCCCATAATTCTACTCCACGTGCACTTTAATCTGAAGTACGTGTTGTCTTTTATTAATACTTAATAAATTCCCTTTGCTTTAGCTAGTCCTTGAATTCTTTTCTGAATGTAGCTCAGGATCTAGCTTTATCTTTGTGGAGATCCTCCAATGACAGTACTGTGTTGTATCTCGAANTAAAAACCAGCCTCCTGTCTCAGGCTCCTGAGTGGAGGGAATACAAGAGTGTGGCTCTATGTCTGTCTGTCTTTTGAATATGATGCTCTTAATACTAGTCACATTGTGTGTGTGTGGAAGGGGGGGCATCTGGAATCCTACCAACACAGAGTTCTGTGTCACCACTGAACTTGTGTAGCACTTATAGAGCTTTTTTGCACCTTCATATAATCATGAGCTGCTTGGGAATTGAAAATGTGTTCTTTCTGACTGCAAACACTTCATGACCTTTAAGTCACAGATTAATTTTTTTCATAGTGTGATCCTCAGATAAGCAGCATCTGTGTCACCTGGGAACCTGTGAAAAATCCTATTTTTCAACCATACCCCCATCTACAGTACTAGAAATTTTGGAGGAGAAACCTACAAACCTGTGTTCTAACAACCAACCANATGATTCAGAACACATTTGTGGGAGCCCACAAAGATTCCAACTTGTGATTTGACTCAAGGTCAGAGAGTCAGAGTTTGTGTTGCTCTCCAAGGCTGCATAATAGGGTGCAAAGGCATGGTTACCAGGTGTCTTATACTTCAAGGCCTAATCACAAGATGCTTTGCCTTGGGGCATGGTTACCAAGTGTTTTGAAGGGTCTACAGTTGGTTGTACGTTGTGCTTTGATCTTGAAAGGAGGAGGTCTTTTGCCTCTCCTCTTGCTAGTCTATAAAAAGCCCATTAGAAATAAACTTGAGGCTGCTGAGTATTGACCCAGGGCCCTCCCAAAGCTATCCTGTGTCTCTACCTTTTTCCTTCATCTAAATTTCTATCTATCATTTCTCAGTTCCTCACTCCCCACTTCAGGGGACCCTAAGGATAGGTTGGGGCTGAACCCCAACACTGAACCCCAACACACATTCATGTCTTAGAATTGTTCAGCTAGACCATTGCACCCTAAAGCAACCCAATNGTAGACACTGATTTGACTATATGCAAGTTTTATTCTGTTTCACATTAACAAGTTCCCCCTTTCACACATAGCTATGGTGTTGGAAAGTTTGTCACAGTTGATTTTGGAATAAGTAACTTTGGTTATCATTATGCATTTGAGATAGTGAGTTTTTCTTACTTGGTTTCTTTGAATAGGCAAAAATAAAAAAAGGTGAGGAGTAACTTTGAAGGAAAATACTTAGAATGAATTCCCCAAACCCATTGACCTGAATTACATTTTGTTTTGATATCTCCTCAGACATCTCTTTGGAGGGGAATAATCTGTGTTAAATGATCTCAACCACTGCCCAAAATAATTAGCTGAGACGTATGAGTGCACATGAAAACTGAAAGTTTACAGGTTTTTTATGCCTGTTTTCATAAATTAAACCTTCTCTTAACAGTCAAGCCAATTCCAGAAAAAGTTTTCTAGGGAAAGCATGGAAGGAGGTCAGTGGNCAGAAAATACCCCCTACCGTGAACTGCTTTTTACAGGAAGTTGAAAAATATAGACAAAGGACCAAACCTCCCTCAAACCTCCCTCATGAGGTTACATCATCTCATCCCATGATTCATGCTAAGCTTTGATTGCATTGATAGACATGTGTCACNGTGAGTACACAGAAGAAATATGGTATCAGTAGCAGATACTTGCCNGAAGAGGTTTTTGATTGTTACTGCTATTGGTTTTCTTAATGTTTTGTTTCTGTCACAGTGTGGATCAAACCTGAGGCCTCAGAAATGCTAGGCAAGAACTTGACCAATGAACACCATCCCCAGCCCAAGAGCCTTTCTACTTAATTTAAGCATGGAAATTTGTCACACACCATATTTCCCTCCAGAATTCTGTTCTACTTCATGGATCTGTGATGCTGAAGCATGATTACTAATCAAACTGATTGTATCTGGGAATAGAAAAAAAAAAAAAAACACAGACAGGGACAAGGAACAGTGCTGCCACTGCCAACGTAGTGTCTGACAAAGGCATAGGCAGAGAGAGCTCTTGTGTAGATAAACTCCGCCAACTGCTGTGCTTCTGTGCCAGTACCAGGGAGGACTGGGTTTGACTGCAATTTCCAAAAGTCAATGCAGTCCAGAGTTTAATCAGCACTGGCTAATAGCCCTTGGCAGCTTTGGGTGGATGGCGTTCTCCACCTGCCCAGCTGGGTACCATGCCCTAAGCACCCACATTTGATGCACATTCATGATTTCTTGGTTGCTCTAGTCATCACCTCCATCTGTGTGAGTGGCAGAGTGCCCATTCCAGAATAGACTAATAATCTAAAAGTTGTTCTTAACCTTTTGTGGGGTAGCACATCTCTTTGAACATGTGATGTAAATTGTAGATCCCTTTCTCAGAAAAGGGCACACACACACACACGCACACACACACACACACAGAGGGGTGTGTACAATTATTTCATATATTTATGTATAAAGTTCTACACACTGCCCCACTTTCCATATTTTAAGAGGATCACAAGGAAGTTATGAACATCAGGTTAAATGGTTGCCCTAGGATGTTAAAAGTAGATAAAGTGAGAGTTTACATTTCAAACAGCTAGGGAAACTCTGAAGAGCACTGAGCTTTTAGAAGACAAAGCGAAATACTGAACAGACACAAGCTAAGTGCTGCTGTTATGGAGAAGCCAGTAGTCTCAATAGGGTCAGGGGTGGCCTCATGGTCAGGGGCAGCCTCATGGAGAAGCAAAAGAGAGCAGGATGTAGGGTTTAGGGTTTGAAGTAGGGTTCAAATTTTCAGAGGAAGAAAATGTGACTGAGTGAACACATGAAGACATGAAAACGTAAGGGGCCCTGTGGTATGGATCAAGTGTATAATAGGTAGAAAGACAGAGAAGAGAATGGAATGAAACAGTCAAATCATGATGAAGCACAAAACCAAAGCTATGTCTAAAGAAGAGCCANTAGACAAGGGTCATTACCTGCTCTAAGCTGGGAAAGACTACCATTGAAGGCATCATTGTCAAAAAGCAGAGAGGCAGTATGTTTGGAAAGATTTAAATATTCAAAATTGAACCTGGTGTTTGTTTGCTGCTTGCTCTGGATGTTTTGACTACAATAAATAAATATTAACTTGAGATTGTTACATTTTGATAAATGCCAAAGTGAAATATATTCTGGTAGGTGTCCATATGAATTTAGATTCTAGGACACTATACAAGTTCAAATCTATTTGAGATGGAAAGATTGAACATCAACTAAAAAGAGAAAAGAACCCNTGACACTCACCATGCTAGAAAAACAGACAGACAGACAGAACAAGCTGAAAAGAGTAGACTGCAGCACCATTGCTGCTCAGGTCACAGGGCAGTTAAACTATACCACATTGAGGCCCTCTGATGGTAACTGACTTACCATGGAAGCCTTGGGCTGCTGNCTATTTTCATGTATTACTTCTGATACNTAATTGCACAGCCATCTTTACCTCCTGTCACCACTCAATACCTAGTTAATTCCCTCCTCCTAACCCCACCTCCAAATGCCAATCAATCCCAAAGGGACCTGTGCTTCCTCAAACTCAACTACAGATTCCTCAATAAAAGTCCACCTNACAAGCCTACAGTCCCTCATCTTCTGGCCTAGGAGTGTCTCCCCTCCCTGGGAGACAGTAAATCTGACTGTGTCAGGCTATGGGCCTCTTTCTGCTCTGCATCGGCTGATTAGGTCCTAACAGACCATTTAATGATGAAAGCTTTCTATTGTCACAGCTCTAAGNCACCCCTGTACATCTGCCATCTTTATAATGCAAACTAAGCATGTCTGCACACATTCTTGCCCACCATCTTAACCCTGGAACATGTGCTTGATGGCCTGTCTCTTATACACATCTAGATGTGTATAAGAGACAGCTACAGTCTCTCATCTTCTGGCCTAGGAGTGTCTCCCCTCCCTGGGAGACAGTAAATCTGACTGTGTCAGGCTATGGGCCTCTTTCTGCTCTGCATCGGCTGATTAGGTCCTAACAGACCATTTAATGATGAAAGCTTTCTATTGTCACAGCTCTAAGTCAGTGTTCTTTAGGACATAGTCTCCTTTCCATGTCAATGGCACAATAAAGCAGCTTCCACTCCCAGGAATGAGGCTCAGCAGTTTACGCTGGGACCCTTCCAAGGTGGGAGGAGCTGATGCTTTGAGATGGTCACCCTGTTCCCTCATCCTTTGAAGAAATGTGGATCAAAGTAGNTGGCAAAGAGGAAACCATCTTGTCTGGGTATTGGTTGACTGAACTCAGGGTTTTGTACATGCTAAGTGAGGGCACTGTCACCNAGCTACAACCATAGCCCTTGGTTTGTTGTAGGTAAGTTTTGGCTATGTAGTCCAGGCTGGCCTAAAATTCTTGATCCTCTGCTTTCTANCACCCAGGTATTGGGATTATTGTGATGTGCTACCATACCTGCCTGGAAGATGCTCTATTAATACAGCCTCCTTATATATAGCTTAAGTTACCATATCTAAGTAAATGTAACTAGCAGAGTCCCAAAAGAGCAAGACAGTCAATGAGTCTAGGAAGATGATGAAAATCCCTGCCTTGGGAAAAAAATACGAAGACTATGTTAAAGTAGAGAAGGGTTCAAGACATGGCACAGTGGTGGAGCATTTGCATAGCACATGCCAGGTAACGGGTGTCATCATCAAATAAATAGTAATTTACAAGACAATTTTGATGGTGACAACCATCAGAGCTAGAGANTNAATGAGATTTCACACTAAGAAAATGGAGAAGTGTCATAGCAAGATCCAGCCCTGTTTTCTATTGAGCTTCAGATCATAAATTAAAAGAGAAGACTCCTCCACCACACACACGCTTGCTTATTCTGTGCACTCAAATATGCAGTCTCTGGGGCCAGCTATGAGAGTTAAGGGAAAGTACCATTGTTCTTACCAAGGCAGGCCAAGCCTTGCTACTTCATTTTCTCTGAAGACTTCTTGTTAACCCATTAGCGGATGAGTGAAGCAATGGGAGAAACAAGTTCCCAGTCTCAAAGAGGAGAGAGACCACCACTCCAACTGAAGTGTCTCCACAAGACTAAATTTTACTCTCGACGAAAATGGGATTCTCGCAAAAGCAGAAGAGCAAGCACCTGGGCAGGAAGTGCACTTGGCTTTAGTTCTAACACAGGTGGTGGCTGTCTTTCCCCGTTGACTGGGATTGGACTTTAGTCTTTCACAGTTGGCTAGTTTAAAAGAATTGCGAAGGAAAGGAAAAAAGCAGAAAGGGGTAAGCCACTTTACTCACTTAAGTTCCCAGAATGCAGCAGGGCCTTTGGGTGAGTGAAAGTGTTACTGGGAAGGAGGAATTAAAACATTTGCTTAAAGGTTTTATAAGGCGGGGCAGAGAAAGCGATTTGTAGGAATGCATTAAAAGGTGAGGGAGAGAAAAAGGTTTTAATTTCTCCTTATACATAAAGTTTTAGTGTTTGATAGAAAGGACTAAAATGTAATGGTTCTTGCAACGGGTACCTGTAAAGTGTCCATTTCTTCTAAAACTTTTAATGGAGCATGCCCAGAAGCACCCCTGTACATCTGCCATCTTTATANTGCAAACTAAGCATGTCTGCACACATTCTTGCCCACCATCTTAACCCTGGAACATGTGCTTGATGGCTTTGAGGTGAGCATGCCCAGAAATATGTCTTCCTTCTTTCCTTCTTGAACTATGACTTTAAACTGAGCATGCTCAGGAAAGTGCCTGGACTGAGCGTGTTTTCCCATGTGATTATGTATGAACTCACCAGGTTTCATCTCTTAGTAATTCTAGTTTGGGCTTTACACTCACCAAGATGAAAACTCATGTGATTTGATAACAACTTAAGTTAATGCACAAAACAAAAACAACTCAATAACCTCTTGACTTACGAATGTTCTGTTTGTTTAAAACCTCTTCTCCTTTTTAGGTATGTGCATCTCTGTNGAGAGGTAGGTAAAGAAACTTGTCACATCTTGCCTCTGAGAAGTAAGGTTTAGTGGTTGTGAACATTTTAACTTTTGCCCATTGCTGGTGCAGGAAGCATAAACAGTAAATGACTTGGAAGAGGAGCAGGGGGAGGAAGAGAATCTAAGTTGCCAATGTGTTATTTGCAGAGCTTTAGCTAAAAGGCCAAAGGCNGTATGTCTGTCCTTGTCCACCACCACATATACAAAACAGAAAATGTCAATTTAAGTGAGTAAAACCCTCAGGATGGGGGTCTGTAAAACATTCTATAAAGAGATAGAAATAATTTTGAATCTTGAGCCTAATAGCTTTTGTTGCAACTATTCAGCTCTAACATTGTACTATAAAGCAGCCGTAGACAATCTGTAAATGAGCAGGAAGGCTGGGTACCAATAAAACTATAATTTGAACAATGGGTTCAGGCTCTCTCTGGCCCATTACATCAGTGTCTATGGCCCCTTGCCTTGTGGGAAAATGTGGGGAGAGGCATTCAAAATAAGAGTCAGAATGGTGACCAGACAGCTGGAGATGGGTCTTGAGTCTGGTCTTTACCTACTGCAAATACTGAAGGATTTTAGACATTCAGGAGGTGAGAAAAGGAATGGGGTCAGAAACAGGAAANCATAAAAAAGCCTGATCATGGTGCTGAGGAAAGACCATTGGATTTGGTGATTAGAATTTTCCTGGAGAACTAAGAATCCATTTAAATGACTAGATAATTCAAGAGATGGTAGGTTATTTGGAAATGGAGGCATTGATTATTGCTGCAAGAAGCTGATGCTCAAAGAAGTTGTTAACTATTTGTGTTTTAGGATAGAGATGCCTGGATTTATCTTTAGGACAAAATCCTGAGGTAGGGGAAAAAAGACAAATTAGAATGGGGAACTTACACAACAGAGAGCGGGGCACCAATGGAATCAGTAGACCTGGCAGAAAGGTTAGCTTCACCAGGAAAAGGACCAGTCCCTCGGTCTGCAAAATCAAGACAAACAAGAGGCAGGGGGATGATGGGGTGGGAGATGTGTAAGTGGAGAGAAGGACAGCTGAGTGCTTAGGTTTTAGTGGTTTCTAACTTCTCAGTTAGGGCAGCAGAACAAAAGTGCTGTGTTCTCCAAGGAAGTGGAAAGAAGGACTCAGCACTTCCCAGTGCAAGTCTGTCAACCTCAGGATAAATCATTGAGTCNTTTAAGGAAAATCATGGTGCCAGAGAAATAAAAATAGTCATTTCTGTTGTGTTTTACAGCTGCNAACACTAGAGAAATAACTTTTAACAGGTTTTCCAAATATATGAATTCAACAGACCATCTTGGAGTTCATGACATCCACACCTAATACCTGGAACATTTAGGTCACTGGCATTTCCCTTTATGACACTCCACAGTGCCACAGAAGGAAGGCTCAGACTTAGCTGGTTAAACACACGTAAGCTCATGAGTGATCACGCACATACACGTACTCACGCACACACGCACATATGCACGCACGCACGTAGGCACCCACATGCATGTGCAAACTGATTGACATGANTGGAAAAGCAAAACGTGCCTGAGAAAATTTGCTAGGAAATGCAGGATAAAGTTATGAGGGAGGAAAGCCTGCAGCAAACAGGCATCGAGGGATTCAGCAGAATCAACAGTGAAAGACCGGCTGCCCACGCTGAAGACGAATCTTGGGTTTATTAGTTGCCTGTGCTGTTCTGGATAGTGACACCCAGGAAGCTCACAGACGCACACCATACACAGCACACATGGCACTTCTGACAGGCTTGTTCTTGGCCCTCTCAGGCAGGTGGAAACTTTCACTCCTCGTTAGTGTTTCTCTAGCAAGCAATATCCTGTTCACTCCTTCCTCTCTCTGACTTTAGCTGCTTAGGAAGAGCCTGGGGATAGGACTATATGGAGACACGTAGGCAAAGAGTAGACTAACACAAACCCGGGTTTAGAAGGTCTTGCATCCAGGAACCTTCTCAGGCCTGACTTGTGAAAGTCTGAATTCTCAGATTCTTTCCTGGACGTGCTGTCATTTATTAATTGCTGCAGGAACTACCAGGCTGCCATTATGAAGCCTTGTAGAGATGATCTGTAACTATTAAGAGTGTGTTAAAATTACAGCATATGCAGCAGCAGCTGAGGCTGCTCTGTGGAGACAGTTTCAGCATGAAAACATACCATACTATGACTCCCATGACCCCTCCTTCTTACAGCTGCCCCAAAGCACAGCACAGACTGCAATTTTAACTCTTTAATCACTAGAAGTCACTTGACCAGTGACTCCTACACGTAAGCAAGCTTCTTNCCTTAAACCAGGATGTGTAGTTAATGATGTAGATGCGCTGTTGTATACTCACACATAAAAATGAGGGCAGGTGGATCTTCTTTGGTGTTTCTCAGGACAAGGGAGAGCCTACTCCTTTCTTACTGTTCAGACAGGTGAGTGGAGGTGTGTGCGAGAGCCGGATGAGCAGCCAGGCTTGGCATAGGTTNNGTGTGTCGTGGAATGCACATCTNGCAAGTTGAGACATTTGTCTGATCTGCTCTTGAAGTCGACCCAGAACAGATGAGACTTGACAGATTCTGGAAGTTTATCCCACGAAAGTCTCTACTGCTCCACCATGGTATGCAGAAAGAAAGCCCTAGATGCAGAAGGTGTCTCTCATAATGCAAACAACTGGATGATATCTTGTAAATGTTGATTTTCTTAGGAATGATGACATTATCTTAATTGCATATGATNATATCCATAATTCTTAGAAAGTGAGTACACTACATTAAAAGTGAAATGTCAGAATACTTGAAATTCACATTTTTTAAAAAAAATATTTTTATTCTTGCATATGTATTTCTGTATGTGTGTGCATATGTTTGTGTTGTGAGCACCCACCAAGGTCAGAAGAGGACATTAA
>LZPO01017439.1:35460-47107 GCA_001675575.1 Neotoma lepida
TGCGCCACCACCGCCCGGCTTAAATAGGCTTTTTAAAAGCTGGCGTGATACTTGAATTTCTTAGCTTGCCTCAGCTGTCCAACGCAATGAGCTTTCCAGAGCTGCCATTAGATCTTCTGGTAATAAATACAGTATGAAAGCCAACTAGGATACATTTCCTGCTCCCTTTTTAACTTCATTGTTCAGTGACTTAAAATCCACTGGTCAGTCAGTCACATGGGGTCTAGCATGACCCAAACTAAGCACTAATCCAGGGACTCTACCTGGGGTTTCATTTTACCTGGTTCTGGAATTACTGGCTGTTGGATACAGTTGGAACAATTTCTGTTGAACAGACATCTGTAGAAGACTTACTTTGTGGATGAAAAGTCAGGATTGATACTAGAAAATGACTAAAATGATTAAAATCTGGCTCCTGCCTTAAGTAGCTTAGATATTCAGGGGGCACAGGTTCTCTAATTTTATTACCTATGGGGATGTCAGTCACTCATTTCTAATTTTCTTCTGGTCTTAATTTCCCTTCTTATGGGCCTAAATTTTGGTTCTTATAAATGCCAATTACAAATCACTCCCGGGGAATTTCCTTTTGCTCTTCTGTCCTTTCCTGCTGCTGAAACATGTAAATACTCTGACTGACAAGAAGCCTCCTGTGGGAGAAGCACGGAATGAAAGGCCGTCTCCAGACCATCTCTTATGACTAAGGACAGGGAGGCTCATCTTTCTCAATGCTGTATATTCTTACCAGTTCTAAAGCTCTGGAGGTGACATGCTATCATTTAACCTTAATCCTAGAAATGAATATTTTTCTGCTTTCAGAGGAAAGAGGTAGCCTCTATTGGTCTTCAGTTGGTATAGGCATCTCTTTTGTCCATTTGGATGAGCCAACTGAAGGCAGGTCTGGAGGAGACTTCTAAACAGAGCAGGAAGAAGCTGTCATGGAGAAAGTCTTACAAACTACTGGTGTACTCCTTACCAATTGTCACAAGGAAAGAAGCCTGAGCCAAGATGGGTACACCCAAGAGGCTAAATCCACTTCATGGGCCCAGGTAAGCAAGAGAGTTACAGCAGCACAGGCTCAGAATTCACTCACTTCATCTGGCCCGAATGCTTTGATTCTGCTTTTAACTTGACTTTGTGTTCAGGGAAGTCACAAGTCTTTTGCAGCCCTAGAGCCCTTTCTGAAGATACCTATGTAAACTGTTTCCTGTACCAGAGGCATTTCTACAGCACATGGGGGAAAGATAGCCATGAAAGTCAACCACTCCAAAAAAAAAGTGTTAAGGGCCTCACAAATGCCTATGAGAGAACTCTGTTCCCACAGTCTCTGAAGGATGCCGGAAAGGCATGGAGTGCTCTCTGAGGTTAAGCAGAGGCCAATTCTTCCCTGAAAGCCCTTTTCTCCAATCAGCAAAGGGTGAGAGGCCACTGTTGATACAGAGATATGTATGTGAGCTCAAGAGGACAATTGAGAGAAAAGGAGACTCAGTATGAAGGCTTTGTGTGAGAAATCTGTTAGGGGATATGCCATCCTCTTATTACTACTTTTCCTCAAAACAGCAGGAGAATCATAGGAATATCAGATTTTTAAAATGCAACCTAAGACAGAATCTTTTTTAATATTTAATTTAGTTTTTGTTACATTGTGTGTGTGTGTGTGTGTGTGTGTGTGTGTGTGTGTGTACATGTGCTCAACACATGGGGGTGAGGACAACCTATAGAAGTCTATTTTTTCCTATCATATTGGTCCTGGGATGAAACTTGGGTCATGAGGCTTATCTGCAAGTGCCTTTACTCACTGAGCCATCTTGCCAGCCCTTTTTTCTTATTTTTCAAATAACAAGGAGACAGAGTAAATGGTTTCTCGTTAAACCATTTTCTCAGTAATTTACTTTAGTAAGTTACTTAAAATATAGAACTATTTCTAATATCATTCCCTGGCCTATTTTATAGAAAGCACATATTCAGAAGCACCCTCTTCCCCAATTCTGTTCCATTCCCTGGACTCATTCATTCATTTGTTCATTCATTCATTCATTCATACAATGTATATGTGAGTACCAACACTGTAGAATTGTAGGGACTAATGATAAGGATGTCCTTGTCCATGACTAGCAGATGATTTAATTTGTAGTGTTATTTAATTTAATAAAAGTGTTATTTAATCAAAATATAAGAAAACTTTAGGCAGATACCATTCTTATACTAATCAGACTCTATCAACTATTCCCAAAAGCCAAAACACATTGGATTGCACACTTTTTCTTAATTTTATTCAATAAGTATTCACTGAACACAAGGAAATACAGTAGACATTATACAACAACTTTCCTTTCTTTTTGAGTGGTCAGAAGTAACCAGATTCAATAATACAAAAAAGTTCCACAATAAATTGCAAGCCTTCCCCTGATCCCTTCTTCCTCATAGACTGCCTGTCCTTGCCATGATCAACTGTTACCTGAGCTTGTGAATAGTTTGCTTTTGGGCACTGTATGTCTCCAAACTTCACCAAGGAAAACACTGCCTCTTGGTTTNGTCATTCTGGGTGACTTCTGTGTCCACAGGGATGGATTGTGACCATGTAATAGTGATAACATGTCATTGGTAGCAGATGGATGCCCACTCAACCCTGTCTGAAATTGGATAACTTCTACTTCCATTGGCCTCCTCACCCATGATATTCTCACCTGACCCCTGTTGTACCCAACAGCCACAGCCCTCTGAACTGTGACTTGCATGTTTCATACTCCTCATATCTTGTTTGTGGTTTCAGTTCTTACACTCGGTTGTTTCTACATCATGGAGTCCTTCTTTATCACCATATTCTAATCAAATAATGTTTATGTGAACACTTACTTAGCATCTGTCTCTTCTCTAGATTTTAAATTCTAAAAAAGATCAAATAGACAGTTCTTCTCACCATCTCAGGATAAGTCAGTTCCTTTCACAGNGTAAATGCTCAAAAGTACTAGTTTAATGAATAGATGAGGTCATCAATTAACTTGTATCTATGAATCTTCTGGTCCTCACTTACTATACTATCCAGCTTGAATTCCAGTTCATAACTTAGGACTTATTTCTCTGTTCCTTGTCCTTTACACATTCCAACCCTGGAGACATGAAGCTATTCACCTTTCCTGGGCCCATGGCCACTGTACAACCATACTGCTGCCAGGGACAATGGGAAGATGGGACAAATCGATTCTGTACAAAATACCTTTCTCTCAACTCCGCTCAGCACTCTGTTACTACTCTAGTCATCTCTTTATTTTCCATATGAACTAGAACTCCAGTAATTTCAGCCCTTTGATTGCTCTGTCCTGTCCTTTTTCAGCAACTGACCTTACCTCTTCTTATACAGGGAAAGACAGAAGTCACCANATAAGGGTTTCTCACACATGACCTCAAACCCTGCCAGTTCAATGTTTCCTTCCCTGTCCCCCAGAATCACATCCTCTCCACNTTTCACNGAATAGCCCCCTAGCAAGCTCTCCTAGCCACTTCTGTTAGCATTTGCATAATGTTGGACAGGCTCAAATTTTCAAAACGGCTCCTGNATCCATAAAAGCTTTCATGTTCTGCCCTCCAGTTCTCATCTGCATTCACAACTCAGTAATGGGATTGTTTATTCAAACCCAACCTCTGTTTTCCTATCTGCTTTCATGCCCACCCACTGAAGTGTGGCCTTTACTTCTTTAAAACCCCCTCCCTCCTTTGAGGACCATCTCTGCCTTCCTGAACTCTTAGCAACACTGAGTTCATTTTTCATGGAGTCAGTCCTCACTAGACTAAAGACAGAAATGAGCATCAGAAAGAGGGTGAAAAGCTATGAGAATCTCAAAGCTTTAAATTACAAGAGTAGCCTGCTCCCAGTCTTGAGAAAGGTGTTTTCTTTTTTTATTAATTTCTTTCTTTATTAAGAAATTTTTATTCATTTTACATGGCAACCACAAATCCCCCTCTCTTCCCTACTCCTGCCTCTCCCCCAGCCTTCCCTCCCTCAACCCACCACCCATTCCCTCCTCCAAAAAGGTAAGGCCTCCGATGGAGTGTCAGCAAAGTTGAGGCAGGTCCAAGCCCCTCCCCCTGCATCAAGGCTGTGCAAGGTGTCCCATCATAAGTAATGGGCTCCAAAAAGCCAGCTCATGCACCAGGGATGGATCCTGATCCTCCTGCCAGGGGGCCCTTAAGTAGACCAAGCTACACAACTGTCTCGCTTATGCAGAGGGCCTAGTCCAGTCCCATGCGGGCTCCACAGCTGTTGGTCTAAAGTTCATGAGTTCAGACTAGCTTGGTTCAGTTGTCTCTGTAGGTTTCCTCATCATGATCTTGATGCCCCTTGTTCATAGAATCCCTCTTCCCTCTCTTTGACTGGACTCCTGGAGCTCATGCTGTTGCTTGACTGTGGATCTGCTTCTATCAGTTACAGGATAAAGGCTCTATGATAACAGTTAGGGTATTCACCAATCTGATTACTAGAGTAAGCCAGCTCAGGCACCCTCTCCACTATTGCTAGTAGTTTCAGCTGGGGTCATCCTTGTGGATTCCTGGGAACTTCCCTAGCACCATGTTTCTCCCTATCCCCATGATGTCTCCCTCTATCCTGGTATCTCTTTCATTGCTCTCCCACTCCATCCATGTTCCAGCTCGACCATCCTGTTCCTTTATGTTCTCTTCCCCCATCCCCTACCCTCTATTGCCTCCTCACCCCCAGTTTACTAATGGAGATCTCATCTATCTCCCCTTTCCAAGGCAATTCATGTGTCCCTCTTAGGGTCCTCNTTGTTTGCTAGCTTCTCTGGAGCTGTGGGTTATAGTCTGGTTATCCTTTGCTTTACATCTAGTATCCACTTATGAGTGAGTACATACCATGTTTGTCTTTCTGAGTCTGGGTTACCTCACTCAGGATGATATTTTCTAGTTCCATCCATTTGCCTGAAAATTTCATGATGGCATTGTTTTTTACTGCTGAGTAGTACTCCATTGTGTATATGTACCACATTTTCTTTATCTGTTCTTCGGTTGAGGGGCACCTAGGTTGTTTCCAGGTTCTGGCTATTACAAATAATGCTGCCATGAACATAGTTGAGCAAATGTCCTTTGGTATGATTGAGAATTCCTTGGGTATATGCTCAAGAGTGGTATCATTGGGTGTTGAGGTAGATTGATTCCCAATTTTCTGAGAAACTGCAATACTGATTTCTAAAGTGGCTGTACAAGTTTACACCCTCACCAACAGTGGAGGAGTGTTCCCCTTGCTCCACATCCTCTCCAACATAAACTGTCATCAGTGTTTTTGATCTTAGCCATTCTGGCAGATGTAAGATGGTATCTCAGAGTCATTTTGATTTGCATTTCCCTGATGACTAAGGATGCTGAGCAATTCCTTAAATATTGAGAAAGGTGTTTTCTACATAGTCTAGGTAGACCTCCCACTCTGAGTGCTGGTACTGGAGGCATGTGCCCCAACTTGGGGCTAGCTCCTTCTTTATTCAGTATTTAAGGACAGATAGAGCTAGGCTCAACTAAGATTCATGTGTAGCTTCTTAAGCACAGAGAGATGACTGTTCAGGGTAAGGACTACCATTCCTGGGGTCTGCAGGGTTCAAAACTCCAAGCACAGGAATTTTATTGAACACATTTTCTGTTTCATTTCTTTTCCTGGCCTAGAACTCTACAGTTAGCTTTGTGAATGTTTGTTTCAACCTGTCAAACGTAACAGCAATGTAGACGGAAACTTGTGGTGAGAGTCTGGCTGTACTGTGCTTTCTGAGAGGGGTCTCTGTCCTAGAGGGCTTATCCTTAATTCTCCATGCTTAGACTCTATTTTAAAATCAAGTTCCCACTAAATCTGGAAGGATTCAGAATAAACCATTCTTTATTTCCCAAGCTGGCTGCATCTCAGAGTGGGTATCTGAACTTTGTCATACTGCTACAGTTTGTAGATAACTCTCAGGGGAAGGATTTTGACACTCCTAAGAAAGGTAACTCAGGCAGGAGGATGATGTGCCTGCCAGGTAACTCTAGNCAGCTTGTCAATTGTTGTGCTCCAGTTGGAAGATGGAGGTGGTGTATCACCAACAGAGAGTGCAGGGGCATCTGTCTGAAAACTGTTCCCCTCCTGNCTGCCTTGCCAGTTTCTGCTTATACAATGCAGGCAGCTTGGGGGAGCCATATTGTCCCTATAAGCTCATAACACATGGACAAATGATTAAAAACACATGGAAAACAGTTCCGCAGCTAAGCTGCAATTCAGATGCTGTCTCTTATACACATCTAGATGTGTATCTCATAACACATGGACAAATGATTAAAAACACATGGAAAACAGTTCCGCAGCTAAGCTGCAATTCAGATGGGACGGAAAATCAACTTGCAAAGCTTTCAGCTGACTCAGGGCCAAGTGTAGGACAGAATGCAAGAGGAGTTGCCAAAAGAAAGGAAAGTTGTGTGTATGTGTGTGTGTGNGGGGGTGCAAATCATGGATCAGAATCCTAAAACAATGACGCCTTGTATTGACAGCCCTTCTCCCAAGCTCTCCAAGAGCAGGCACCAGAATCAACTCTTTGAAAATATTAAAACCTTCATTTCATGAAAGGTTTTGGACAGATTTATATTTTCTACCCTCTATAAATAAAAGTTGGCTTTACTATCTTGGCAACACCTATGCAGAAACATAATCTTAAGTATCTGTAACATAAATATTAAAATATTACACATAATATTACCTCTAGGTGTGGGAATTAAGTAACAAGATGGCAGGAGACAAACTGGAAAAAAAAACTGATAATAAAATGGAAAAATAGAGCAAACTTCTGGCCAGGGTTTGCTTTATGCTGCTTGCCTGAGCCTGGGCCCAGGCTGTCCATAAACTCAGGAAGGCTAAGACACATTTACACAAAGTTCAGCTTAACTTAATGCAAAACCCTAAGAAGGCTTACTGTATTTGGTCACTAAAATGACCTGGATTCTGCTGAGTAGGAAAGCAATGGGCAAAAGTATTTACTGGGAGACTTTCCCTGCGGCCCTTCCTGTTAATTAGCTTCTACCCTGAGTCCTTCCTNGCTCCCATATAGGCCCAACCACTATTCTTTCCACGCGTAGTCCCATTTAAATGATTATTGATTTGATGCATGCACGCTATTCAGTACATGCAACAAACGTATGTTTAAATGCTGAATGCCAAAGGAAATTTCAATAATATGGTTCCAGGAGCCAAGCTCAGGAAACAGCTAACACCCAAGTTCAGCCCATTAGCACAGCCAACACTCCTGTTAGGTGAGACATCATCCCTTCATTTAGTTCTTATTAGAATGGGATTTGTGCATTACAGTTCTTGTCTAAAAGAAAGGCCTCCTGGGACTTTCAAAGAGGGCTTTCGTAGTCATCTGGATAGCTCCTAAAAACAGTTCCACCCTGAACACAAATGCCTTAACACATGGGAAAGTTATCACTTGTAATACAGAACCTTAAAACCCCAGTTCTCAACCCCCACTTCCGCCTCCTGGCTGCAGTTAGTCACTGGTGTGATTCTGAGAATAATTATGCTAAGTGAAAGAGAAGAGCAAAAATAGTAGAGTGCATATGTAGTCCATTTATAGAAAATTCTAGAAGTTATAAGCCAATCTATAGTGACAGGAACTCAATCAGGCGTTACCTTGGGATGATGAAAGCAAACTGGAAAGATCAAGAGATTGAAAAGGGACATGAGGAAAGTTTTGAGAGAGGTGGATGTATTTACTATCTTCATTATAAGAAATGACATAAACATATTATGCCAAATGCTACATGTTAAATGTGTAGTTTATTATTTGTCAATTATAAACAGGGTCAATAAAGTTTCTTAAAGAAAAAAAGATCTGTAAGTGGTGGTGACACACACCTGTAATCCTAGCACTTGAGAGGCAGAAGCAGGAGGATCAAGAATTCAAGGTCATCTTTGGGTACACATTGAATTCTAGACCAGTTAGGGCTACATAAGACCTTTTCTTAACACACATACACACACACACACACACACACACAGAGTCCCTCATGAATGTTGACAAAAGTGTCTGAAAAACCTCTTATCAATTCAAACCCAACAACATATGCAAATGGATAATACATCTCAACCAAGACACTGCTGAGAGAATGGAAGGACAAGCCAAGGACTGGAAGAAAACATTTTATTATGCAGAGTAAAACTCAAGAACAAGAATTTTTAATAGGGCAGAGATTTGAACAGGTGTTTCACTAAAGAAGATATATAGATGGCAAATACACACNTGGAAATATGACCAGGACCATTAGTCACCAGGAAAACATCAATCCAATCCATGGTGTGTAGAACTACAGGCTTAGTAGAAACAGCTCATGCCCCCATAGGTGCTGGAAAGCATGTGGAGGGGCTGAAATATTTGGGCTCTTCTGGTGGGAATGGAAAATGGAGTGACCACTTTAGAAAACAAATTTGTGGTTTCTTAGAAGCAGAAACACACTACATGATTCACCGTTGTACTTCTAGGTATTTACACAAGGGAAAAGACAGCATACTATCCATTCAGAGACTAACACATGAATGTTCATAGCAGTTTCATTTGTAACAGTCCCAACTCTGAAGAGCCTAAACGTCCACTACTCTGTGAACAAGTGAACAAGCTGTGTGAGTATCTTTACAAAAGAACAAAGCAAATGACCTGTTGACATAACAAAGATCAGAAAATTTCAAACTAGCCATTCAAATGCTTCAGTTGTAACATGATTTCTTCAAGTTGTTTGTGCTTTTTATTGAGCTTTAATAGTACGTGTTTTCAGAGAATTCATCCATTTTGTTTAGATTGCTGGATTTATTCTACTAAACTATTCATGATATTTCCCCACTATTGTAAGAATGGCTAGAGACCTTGGTGCTGCAATCTGTCTCATTCCTCATTCCTGCCTCAATCAGTGTCTTTCCTTCCTGATCAGTCTGGCTAGAACTTACATACATTTTTTTCAAAGCATCATTTTGGCTTCACCGATATCATCTATTATTCTTCATTCTATTTCTTGTAGTGCTGGGATGGAACNCAGGATCTTTCACATGCTAGAGAATCCCTCAATAATGGAGCCTTTGGAGTTTTGAACCATGATTTTATTATCTAGCACAGGATTAGTGTTGAACTTGGAATCCTCCTGCCTCTGCCNGTGTACCATTGCTCTTGACATTCCTCGGTGTTCTAGTATGACATTTGTTAATTCCTTACTTCAGCCTCCTCCTTGTCCATTTTTCTTCTTTCAAGACAGGGTCTACTATGTAGTGTTGTTGGTTGTTTGTTTTTGCTCTTTTGGGGGCCCACCNCCCAGCTCCCAAATAAATCACACTCAGAGGCTTATTCTTACTTATGNATGCCCAGCCTTAGCTTTGCTTGTTTCTTGCCAGCTTTCCTTAATTTAAANTATCCTGTCTAACTTTTGCTTTTGGGCCTTTCCTGTTCTCTTACTTCTGTAAATCTTACTCTTACTCTGTTGCTTGCTGTGTAGCTGAGTGGCTGGCCCTTGATGTCCTCCTTCTCCGGCTNGTTCCTCCTTTCCATCCAGATTTCTCCTTCTATATATACTTTCTGCCTGCCAGCCCCACCTATCCTTTCTCCTTCCTTGCTGTTGGCCATTCAGTTCTTTATTAGACCATCAGGTGTTTTAGACAGGCACAGTAACACAGCTTCACAAAGTTAAACAAATGCAACATAAACGAAAGTAACACACCTTAATATTCTACAACAATGTAGTCCTTGCTGACCTGGGACTTGCTATGTAGATTAGGNTGGCCTTGAATTCAAAGAAATTTGACTGCCTCTGCCTCCTGATTCCTGAGATGAAAGGCATGTACCGCCACANTTGGTCTATTTCTTCTTATGAAGGTAGAAGGGGGTTATTAAGTGAAGCTCTATCTACTTTTTAATATAAAGTCTTACTATTATAAAGTTTCCTCTGAGCATTGCCTTAATGGCACCCCACAAATGTTGATATATTTCCATTTTTATTCAGATAAAAATACTTTAAAATTTCTTTTTTTTTAAATTTTCTCCATAACATACACATTAAAGAAGTGTATAATGTAGTGAGTAACCATGCAGAGAATCTTCCAGATACATTTTTTGTTACTGATTCCTAATTTAATTCCATTATATCCAAGGAATATATTACTAGGCTTGAAAAATATGCAGACACTTCATTTTTATACCCTAAAACTTTGTCTGCCCTGGTAAATATTTCACAGGCACTTAAAGACAGATTCTGGTACTTCTGGATGGTTCCAGAAATCTCAGTTATGTTAATGTAGTTAGCGGTGTCCANGTTTCTGTATCCTCATTGATTTCCTCACTACTCATTTCATTGATTTTAAAGAAAGGAGTATTGACATGTCTGACTGTGAATATAGATTTATCTATTTCTCTCCTACCAGCTTTCGCTTTACCTATTTTTAAACTTTGTTACCAAGTGCATATATGTTTCAGATCACAACATTCCCTTACAGATTGATTCCTTAGCATTATGAACTAATCTTCATTATCCTTGGCAATATTCTTTGCTCTAAAATTTATGCTGTCTGACATTAATATAGCCACTCCAACTTTGACTGAGTTTCGGATGGCATATCTTTTTCAACTCTTCTAATTTCCATGGATTGAGTATTTATATTAAAAGTATGTTTCTTAAAGGCAGCATGTAGTTGAATCTGAACATGGTTTTTCTATACAGCAAGTTGAGCCAGACCTCCTTTTGGAGGTAAAAATGCAGGTGGAGAGAGGAGGGAAGGCACACCACCTTGGAAACTGTTGCAGCTTACCTCGAGGCCGCTAATGGAAGTGTTGGTTGATCTTTGTTCCTTTCTGTCTTAAGATAAACTGAATTTTACTACCTAGTAGAGTTTAGGGCCTATAAAAACTGTTCAAAATGAACAGTTATGTGTAAGTTATGAGGATAGTATATTCATTTCCTGCACGATCCTACTCTAAAGGCTTGTAAAATTAATTTCATGAAAATCATAGTGTTCTAGACATTACAGACATCCAGACACACTCTACTGTTAGTAGTGGTTCTTTACCATGATTGATNGGGAGGAAAGAGGAGAAGATCAGTAAGGCAACCATGCCAATTTAAAACAATGTCGAGTTTAGCATTCCTAGCCCATGGACCAATGATGTAAACAAACAAACAAAATCTAAGTGAGCATCAGGCAATAAAATGGAAAGTGGAGCTGGGTCAGTAAGATAAACACACAGCAAATCCAGTATCCCATTTCCAGCTCTTGAAAATGAATTTTATGTGGAGACTTTCCATAGCACTTCAGTTTGGAATTCATCAAATTAAGGTATTCTCTTTGGGGCTGGGGCTGTAGGTCAGTGACAGAGTGCTTACCTAATGCGTGCTGGTTTTAATTTCCAGCACCTCAACAAATTATAAAATAAAGTATTCAATTCAATAGTTTTTAGTGTATTCCTGCATTGTGTAATCATCACCACTACCTAATCCCAGAGTATTTCCATCCCCTCAGAAGGAAATTCTATACCTATTGCTTGTCAGTCTCCACCCTTCAATTCCTCTACTCTCTGGCCCACTTTGGGTTTATAGATTTGCCTATTTTGGGCATTTCATATAAATAGAATCATACAATATATGATTTAGG
>LZPO01017439.1:76436-90018 GCA_001675575.1 Neotoma lepida
TAATAGCCCTGGAACTCTCTCTGTAGATCAGGCTGGCCTCGAACTCACAGAGATCCTCCTGCCTCTGCCTCCTGGGTGCTGGGATCAAAGGCATGTGCCACCACACCAGTCACGTCAGGTCTTTTATGCTGTGGGTGACAGCCTAGACTCTGAAAGGTCTAGCAGCACCTTTGATCTTTCCACAGCGGATATTGTTTCGTACTTTAGCATGTTTTTACCGTGCTCACAGCCATCAAAACTATTTCCAGACTTTGCAGGTGTCCCCTGGNAGGAAAGACACCTTCAGCTGAGAGCTACCACTCTGCAGACACTCAGCACAGCAGAGGAGCTGATTTGAAATGAAAGCTAGACGTTGGTCTCCAACAACCACTTTTGGAAACAGAAGACCCTGAAACTGGATCACACNCCTTGAGGCTGCTGGCCCCTCTGTCACTCAGTGACTCAAAGCAGTCAGACACAAGAAAAAGTATTTGTACACCTCATTTAATATCGCAGNTGCTTTGCCAAAGTCTAATTTTCTTCGATTGTCTTTATNCTGACTTACNTTTTTATGAATAACACCCTGTCTAGATTATTTGATACTAAGTATGCTCCCTGAGAGCAGCCTGTGCTTCCTTATGTATGACAACTCACTTGCAGAGTGTGGAAGANGCAAAGTGTCACNGAGTCCTCAACAATTACCTGTTCACTGTACTGTTCCCTGGACTGAGAGACGGCCAGAAATGTCCTTTCCCAGCATCCTCAGCTTCTCTCCCAGCATACACCTTGAAAATAATTCTGGGCCAGAAAATTCTCACATGTTCTTTATAACCCCGACTTACTCCGTACTCCTTGACCACTATTCTGACCTCATTAGAGAGACAAGATGGCACCAGTAGCAGTGTTCATTGGCACAGCCTGAGTTCTTAACTAGGCACGGATGGTATTCTCTGAGGCATATTGTAGTTCTCAACACTGGGCATATCTGGAGACAGTGCTGACTGTCACAGGTGGCGGAAGGGTGGTCCAGGCATTTGGTGGGTGGAGCCTAGGGATGCCGCTTAGCAGATGTGCACAGGACTTTGGCCTGTGACAACAAATTATGATTCCCTACACACCGACAGTGTCAACGCTGAGAGAGCCTGTTTTACAATTAAAAAAAAAATCGGTGCTTTTGGTATTTTATTTTGTATCTATTTGGTTCGTGTATATGAAGGAACAGCAAACTGAAAGCAACGGGGTCAGAACATTAGTCTAGGATCTGGGACATCAATCTAGGTTAATAAGAGTGCTTTAGCCTCTCCTTGCCTCAGTTTCTTCACTTCTCAAAGCATACTAAAGACAAGTCCTACTTCAAAGGAGTTAAATGAACATCCAGGAGTGCTCATTAAGTATGGCGAGCTTCTCAGTAAAAAGGTTTCATAGAAGCCAAAATTATGATNAAGTCATTATTCCTATAACTAGATCTTCACTTATAATCAGGTGGCACATGACTTCAGAAAATTATGCTAAAAAGTATTTTTTCTAAGCATTCTATCTAAGGTTTATCAATTCAGAGATGATACTATCAAGCCTGATAATCTCGTACTCTGAACACCTGTGTTTCCCAGTTTCATTTTCTCTTGTTACTGGGGAGTGGTTAGCCAAGAGGCAGCANAGAGAGTGGAGAAAACAGCACTTTGGAGTCACACCTTGCAACCATTCATTAGTGTGGGAATGCGGTCAGTTCCTCTGTCTCTCCAGGCTTCAGTTTTCATTATCTTAAAATGAGAAGAATTACANGCATNTCAAATCATTAAAATTAAAACTAGTTAATGTGTACAGAGCACCTGTACACAGTGGGTGCTTAATACGTGCCATTTTCTTCCCCTTCCTCTGTGCTTTCCTTAGCTCTGGACTGGGGATAAACACGTTAACTCTGGGCTGTAGACAACGTGCAGGCATTAGTGAGCAAATGGGCTCCAACCTCTCCCCCTACAAGGTGTTTCATAAAAGCTGTTTAAATGTTTTAAACTTTGCTTGATAGAAATTCCTTTCCTTTNACATTTCTTTTGACTTTTCTCTTTTGAGGCCAAGACTCAAACAGAACAGCTGGGTACAGTTGCCAAAGAGGACAAGAACCAGTGCTAGGAACCACTGAATGAGACGGTCCACAGGGACCAACTTTTCTTTTGAAGTTAATTCTTTTTCTTTTTTGGGGTGGAGGGGGGTGGAGGCATAATAAAGAGGCCCACATGGAACATGTACTAAGAAAATTACATTGGTGTAAGTTGGCTTCACTTTCTGGTCTACAAAGATGTTTTCAGTGAGCACTGTGGGCCCTGTGTCCCTTGCTTAGGTCCTGTAGTTCATCTGGACAGTCAACTTGAGCCAGAGAACAGAGGAAGCTTGTGAGTGAGTCATGCCAAGGCCAGAGCCAATAAGAGATGAGTTTTCTGAAACCTGGAGGTCAAGGTTCACGTTCGGCTGCCACTCTTCCACTGGCTGGGAGAGAATTACTTCAGTGCTTTGAGTCTAATTTCCTTATTGTCTTTGGAGGATTGTGTTTTAAGCACCTAACACATTGCCTAGACTTCAGGCACTTGGCCAAATCTAAATCTTGAGACAAACATCCATGGATGTTAAGTGTTACACCTTCTATTATGACAGTGTCTTCCAAACGCGTTCCATGACAAATTGTCACCTGCACTAACATGAATGGGGGAAGAGAAAAGAAGTGGCTCTGTAGCCTGTTAAGGTGAGATACGCTGCACAATGAGCCACCTCTCACAGACTCCCAACAACGTGATAAGCTTGATGACTTTTGATGTGATATTATTAAACACACTCACCAGCTAGCCAGCTGCTGGTAACTTGATTAATCTCACCCAGACCAAATTTTCCTATGTTTGATGAAATATAGAACATCTATCAATCCTTCAGACTAATAATGCATAGAAAGTGCAATAGCAAAACACAGCAAAGCTTATCGTGAATAANTGTATGGCCTGTTGGCTTTGTGAATCACCCTAAAATCAATATCCAATTAGAGGTAGTCTTTAACCCACCAAATATTTCAGGATATTTCTTCAAACAATCAATGGAACTAGCATAAATACTCAGGGGGAATTAACACCAGCAGTAAAAACTGCAAGATGCATTTGCTAAGAACTTAAATACAAGGTTCTTCCATATGTTGGACCTCATTTGTTTAACTAAAGTAATTGTAATATTTCCCCATTGTAAAGATCAGAAAGCTGTTGTGACCAATCACTAAATGGTGGGACCAAAATGCAAACCTGTGCCACTCATGTCCAAAGAATAACTATCTATACTATAATCCCCAGGGCATTAGATATGGAGGCCACACTAATGTTGGCAGTTATTCATATTTTCACAAAAACCCAGGTAAACCTTAAGGTCTTTGATGGGTAAATATTCNTTCTTCCTTGCAGCTTAGATGGGCGATGCCTACAGGGAAAGAAGAGCTTAGCCAGCAATAAGGAAGGGCAAGGGGGCTGGAGCAGGGTGGCAAGCCACCTGGGCTAGTGAGAACTGAACCCCAGCTCCCACACTAAGTCTCTTCCAGCCCTGCACCTGTTTCTTTGCCTGCAAATTCTAGATTATGATGGGACCCAACTATATCTGAATAACATCAGATATAGCCAAAAATAATGAAATTCCAAAGTCCATGATTCATATTGTAAGTAGGCTCTTGCTGGTCGCTTTGTGAAGACACATCACTATTTAGAGTTTTTTTCTTTTTAAAAAGTCTCTCTCTCTCTCTCTCTCTCTCTCTNCATGATTCATATTGTAAGTAGGCTCTTGCTGGTCGCTTTGTGAAGACACATCACTATTTAGAGTTTTTTTCTTTTTAAAAAGTCTCTCTCTCTCTGTGTGTGTGTGTGTGTGTGTGTGCAGGCACAAGAATGCCACTGCCCTTGCATAGAGGTCAGAAGACAACTCTTGAGAGTTGGATCCAAGTAATAAACTCAGGGTTCAGGCCTAAACATCGACCTCTAAGTTGGGTTGCCTCCCTTTGTTTGTTATCAGAAAAATGCATGCTTAGTTTCAGGGGAAGAGAAAAACACATCTACTTGGGCGAAACTATCCCACTCAAATGCTGAGATAAATGCTGAGCAATTTCTACTTCCCCGCCCACTCAAAAGAAAATAACATAAAGCCTGTTGGAACCAAATCCGAGTTATTTTTGTATTAGCTGTCTGCAAGCATTTTTTTCTTCACGGGTTCTAGGCGTTTAGAGGCGATAGGAACATCTCCAGCATGAGCCTGTGAGAAGTGATGTCTGTGGAAGCAGGCATGCCAATCTAAAATAGCCTCCACAGAAGCGATAACTCCGCTATCTACGTGATGTAAACTCTGCTGTGGCTTTCTTAAGTAACTTTCATGGTTACCTTAAAACATAAAGCATTTTCACTAAGNGATGTCCTTGAGGACAATAAAGCATGAAAAGGGTACATGTGCGAGGAAACCTAGTGTCATTGCTGGGGGGACATGCTGTCACCCACACCATGCTGGCACGTGGAGGGCCAAAGGTTTGTACTAGCTCAGGGACAAGTCTGATCAATACTACGTGTTTCAGTAGAACAACTTTTTAAAAGGCTATAAAAGCTGAGTGAATTCAATTCGTTAATATTTTTAGCACGTAAGTTTAAATTTTTTCTTGAAAATAAAGATACTTGTTTGAAAAAGCAAGTCATTGCTAGCCATTCCTTAGTCTCCGACACCCTCCCCCCCCCCCCCCCCCGCCCCGCGTGGGAATTGGTCCCCTTAGGCAGAGGCAGTTTAATGGGTGGTGAGCATTTGTTTTTGTTTATAATCGCGGGCTTTTAAGTGCAAGTGGCTGGTCTTCCTTGCACTTACCTGTTTCCTAACTCCCTGTGTTGTGAGCTGGNATATGGTAGCCACAGGACCAAAGTCTGTTGGGTTAGTTTATAGAAACGGGTGAAGGAGTGCGCTTGAACAGGCAATGGAGGCAGGGTCAGGACAGGTTTCAGCTACAGGATGCCAGGTTTTGCTAACAACGACTATAGCAACCTCTGCTGGCGAANGGTGAAACTACACTACAGGTTGGGGGAAGAAAAACAGTGGTACTGAGAGCATTTCCTCATCACGCTTCTCTTCGCGTCCACATTTCGTCATAGAGGGAGCACAGTAGGGATGCGCTCATTTGTGCTGTTTTATATGCCTCAGAGATGGCAAATGCAAAATTTAGAAGGAATGAGTCACTTTTCTCTGAGGTGTCTGGGAAAGGCAGTAAATAAAGAAAAACGAATGCAGCACAAGAAATGGACGGATGGGCCTTCGCTATGACCATCTGCCAGCCAGTAAATTATTAAAAGTCTATACCNGAGAAGCATCTGGAAAGGAGGCGCAGATACTGAAATCATTCTGCTCTGTTAATCTCGTTAATATTGCGAATTTGTTCTCGTGATGCTGAGTAGTCTACATCACATATATTTATGTTTCTAAACATCACTCAATATCCCCTCACGTCTACTTTTGTTTACACTATCTTCATCTTGCGTGTAGGGCTGGCTTACTTGCAGAGGCACTAATGTATTTTCTTTCTTTTTCGTAAGAGTGAATATATTGGCTGCTCCTTCCTATGTCATGCAACCCCCCCACCCACCCCATAGTTCAGAAGCCAGTGGTGACTAACGTGGTCCTAGAGTGACCTCTGGCTGCAGCATGAGCACACCGGTTTTGAGCTTTGTCCCGAAAGCCCTCCAAACAGCAACTTCCCAGTGTGTGAAAGGGGGTGCACTTACAGGCATGATGTAAAAGACACCATTCACTTAATCTTTTAGTGTCTTTATAATCTGGAAAGCTACTGGCTTTTCCATCATCTAGAAATAATACAACAGAAGTCCTTTCTCCAAAATAAATTGTATGAGCATATGAAATAGTCCATCAATTTACCCTGTTATGTCTGGTTTGGAAAAGATTATTTTNCTTTCTTAATGGGATACATTCTAAACATGACATGTTTAGAATCAATGAATAATTGAAGTTACCTTTGAGGAGTGGCAGTGTTCCCTGCGGGGTCCATGATCTGAAATTCCAGGATATCTGAATTCACTAGCNAAGATGGGTTTATGATGTAAAGAATGGTCTTACTGCTCAAGTCCTTCTGGCTAAATTGCTCATGAATAAATTCACCTACAAACAAGAAATAAATGAATCTTACAGGTAATTGAATCAAACCTCACTTAAGAATTGATAAAACCACACAGCTGTTTGGTTTTGAAACACAGCTTTAAGGGATAGATCAGGACTGGAGACGTTGCTCAACTGGTAGAAGGCTTGCCTAGCATGCATGGAGCACACCTAAAATCCCACATCTAAAATGACACACGTACAGGGAGAATGATCAGAAGTTCAAGGTCATCCTTAGCCACATAACAAGATTGAGGCGAGCCTGGGATACCTGAGACCTTGTTTCAAAACAAAACAGCAAAAGTCTGTTTTTAAAGGAAATTAACATTATTGCAACTATGTTAAAATTCAAATGCAATGGACTCAAATTCATCTTTAAATTTGCTTTGCTTCAGAGATACTTGCCTTAAAGAGAAAGGAAATAGGAAATGAATAAAACCCATCACCTCTGTGCTACCCCATTTAATAAGGTGTTGTGATCATTGCCTTCTTGAAGCAGAAATAATATATAATCTACCAAACCATTAGAAAAAAACCAGATTTTAAAGGAGCTGTTATTATTTAGAATTCATAGTAGAAGAAAGAAATTAGTCTCCAATATCCATCTGAGCCTGGCACTGTGTTCTGAATATAAAACAACCTGCAAAACAAACAAACAAAAATAAACAACAAAATGGTAAAGTTGAGCTTCTGCATGTCAGGATTGTTTCTCCTTATGAAGATGAATGTAGAAAACACAGCTTCAAATCCCCTTAGCAACAATATTGATTTAGAAACTGAGTCTATCAGCAAGTCCTGGGGAGCACTCGCCAAATGGGCTTGCCCTTAATTGAGTTACTCTCTAGCCCTGCCAGCAACTGGGAGTTTAAAATGAGAAATTACAGGGATTAAGATGGAGGGTACCTGTGGTTGTGTTCTCCAGACGTCCATGCAATGGGCCTCGTAAAATCTTAAAGATGATCTGGTCATCCTCTGTGTCGGGGTCTGATGCCTTCAGCACATGGGAAGTGATGTAAATCCCGTAATAGCCATTTTTCAAGAGCCCCACTTGAGAAGGGGAGTGCAAGCGTGTGATCCGGGGTGCTGCTTTGTCCAGCTGCTCCACCTGGGTCATCAGGGTGACATTGCTCAAGGACTTCTCTCCCTATGCTTCTCTGGGCTCTCACAGTTCAACAATGGCGAACTCCTCAACTTACAGATTACTTGGGGTCCTCATCTGTTGGTTTCTGCTAACACCTGTCTTGTTCACCCTGTCCTAACAAATACAGAGACTAGGGTAGGGACTGAGTTTCCACCATAAACCTTCACCCAGCTTTATGATTTGTCTGGTGTCTGACTNTCCTTACAATGTTAGCCTTACGAAGGGAAATACTGTATCTTCCCACCCCAATGCCCATTCTTGCACCTGGCAGCATACCTGAACCATAACAGAAGCACATGGAATGTGCTAAAACTGACCCAAGAATTACACAGCAAATTTAATGTTAGCACCACAGAAAGATTTGCTGTGTTTAATGAATTACATAGATAGAATCATAACTATTTGCAAATGCCATAGACCTTTTCCACATGCTTTTTTGTTTGTTTGCTTATTTTTTGGCTTTTTTTTAAATTATTCTTTTTTTTTTGGTTTTTCAAGACAGAATTTTTGTGTAGCCTTGGCTGTCCTGCTGGTTTTTCTCTTTCTTTATTTCTTTCTTGTTTTTGTTTTTGTTTTGTTTTGTTTTGCACAGGCCTTTGCCCAAATGGCAAAAGTGTTAAATAGAAAAATGGAAATCATTTATGACAAAAATCATGAAAGCTATCGTCTTTAGACTGTGGATTGTTTTACTGAAGCTGAAGACCATGTGACTCAACAGGTGGACTAGATTTTTGAGGGTGGTGGACAGACAGGTAATGTTGTGGCAGAGATGGAATCCCTGGGGCAAGCTGGTTAGCCAGATTAGCTGAATCGGCAAGCTCCATGTTCAAGAAGAGAGACCCCGCCTTCATAAAATAGAGTGGTCAAGGAGGGTACCCAAAGTCAGCCTCTGGCCACCAGATGAAGATGCATGTACACAGGAGCACGCAAACATGCTCCCACATTTATAGACATGCATGCACACACACCACACACACATGCATGCAAAAAAAGGTGTATTGATGTTCTCCAGATTTATTCTCATTGATTATAAAAATATCTTTATTAATTTGGATCTGAAAATTGTATGCTGGAACTTTCAGCACCTCGGGGCTTGGCAGGAGGTGAGGTGTGAATGTCCTGATGATCGCCTAGGGAGAGAAGCTCTACAGCCATGGTGTCATGGAAGAGGAAAAATGAAAATATACTAAGCCATATTAGGATCCTCCAGAACACAAGACAGATGAATGTAGGGTTGTTATTTTTATTTTTGATGTTATATTTTTCTTATAAACCCAAGGGTTACAAAAGTAATAAGTGTNTGTTGTGGTTGATGTTCTTAAAAACACATCACTATATAAACTCTAGTCACTTCGGTGCCTCTGGCCATCTCTGTGTGCTCAAATATATTAAACATTTTGCTTCTCCAAAAGCAGGTCTTTGACTTGGTATACCAGAAGGTTTTAAAAATGTTACAGGGGGAGACGTTGTATTTTTAAAGAAGGCTCTGTCTATCTTATGATAACTGAAGCTGAATTTAGTGATAATTCTCCGAGACATCTCAGTCCCATAGAAAGCAATGGAAGGTTCTTTCATCTCCACACAGCCTTGTCCCCTTCACAGGAGGACTAAGATTTCGACAATCTTGGAAGTATGCGATTTCTCACAGAATGAAGGTCTTGTGTGCCTGCTGGTACCAGTCAAGTACACCCTTCATTTATTTATTTATTTTTNTTTTTTATAGACAGTAGCTTTGCCCTGGGTTACTCATATAACCACACAGAAACTGTTGATCTATGTATGGGTCAAGTCCATGGGTCAGTGTATATACGTGGCAGTCAATAAANACTGTATTGTCTTGACAAAAACAGCTCTTGAAAGCAGGATACTGAGAGTGTCTTCTCTCCTACATGGCTGGCAGGGCCAGTTGCTTCAGAAAGGCTGCTTGACCCATCTGTTCTAAGGGACCAGGGGGTCAAGAAAATCTTGGGACAAAAATTTCAGGCTTNCCCTGTGTTAACACAATGTTTGCTTGTTTGTTTGTTTGTTTTTGCAATGGACATCTTGCATTTGTGATGAAAACAAAGCTTTATCACACATAGCAGACAGATTCCACAACTTCAGAGAGGGAACAGACTCTTAGAATAGCTTTGTTCTTAGAGGAGTACTGTGTTGGAGAGACCTGTTTCAATTCTAGCACATTCTCTCTACTCCACCCTCACTTCCATCTCTGAAGTACAGGGTGTTGTGGGATAATGCTCTTGNANGCTGTAAAAATTTGTCACTCAAAAGGATTAATAAAATGCTGATTGGCCAGTAGCCAGGCAAGAAGTATAGGTGGGCTGACCAGACTAGAAGGATTCTGGGAAGAGGAAGGGCGGAGTTAGGCNTCACCAGCCAGACACAGAGGAAGCAAGATGAGAATGCCACACTGAGAAAAGGTACCAAGCCACATGGCTAAACATAGATAAGAATTATGGGTTAATTTAAGTGTAAGAGCTAGTCAGTAATAAGCCTGAGCTACTGGCTGAGCATTTATAAGTAATATTAAGCCTTGAGGAGTCAATTATTAAGAAGTGGNTGCTGGGTATTTGGGAACAGGCTGGCAGGAGAGAAACTTCTGCNTATAACAGGGTCTACATGTAGAATTTGTAGCTCTTAGAAACTTTCAGAAAACAATCCAGAAAAGTATTTTTCAGTAGACACTGCAGCGACTGTGTGTCTGTGACATCAACACCATCTCCCCAGGTATTCACAACTCATTACGTTTTCTCAGCCNTCATAGTGCCAAAGACTCATCCTCACCCAGAGACCCTTAAGGTTAATTCTGAGCCAAGTGTTCTAGGCCACAGGCCCAGATGGTCTAGAGAAGAGTGCTTCAGCCAATGTTTAGCTCCACAGTCCTGGTAGATTGGNTAAGCCTTACCCAGTCCATTGTCAGTCTGAAGAGAAAAGACTGGGGTTCCCCTAAAGAAANGAGAGCTTTGTCTCTTCACGGCTACATTATCACCTTCGCTTTAGTCTACTGGCTTGCTTGCACAACATATCTTGAGCTTGCCAGGGCCTATAATAACATGAGGCAATTCCTAAATCAATTTCTCCTTGGGAGCCACTCTGTCTTTCACACACAAACTTTCTATCCCATTCTATCATTCTGTATTGTCTATCTACACAGATATATGGATACTGTATAACACACACACACACACACACACATACACACACATTTCTCTGGGGAATCCTAACAAAGGATAAAGAGCAAGGAGAATATGATTATCTCACTAGCCAGAGAATATCCTGAAGTAGAGACAAAATCGCATCTTTGTTGCTGTTGGTTGAAGTGTGTGGAACAGGGTGAACTCCATCCAAGAAGAGTAGATTTAAGAGCTCTCAGAGCCAGAACATACTTGATGTGTTTTGACTAAAAGACGAAAAACACTCTGCCCTCCAAGAATCACTGAGAGTCAACAAACGTGGCAGTATGGAGAAGGACACAGAATTTGGAATCAAACAGACTTGATNTCTTTGATCAAATTATTTAACTTCTGATATTCAGCTTCTTCACGTATAAAATGTAGACAATAAAGCTTACCGCATAAAATGTTTATGAGAATCAAATGAGATTTATGCAAAGTAGGTCTGATCTTTAGATAACAATTTTAAAAAGTTCTTGGCTGTAGAGCATGTATGAGCTAGAGGATGGGGAGATGTACTATAAAAAAGACATCTAGACATGATGGGGCCAGAGCACTCCGGAACACAGGGCAGCTAGTTATCGGCACATGACTGAGCCCGTGTACATTTCATCACGGGTCGGGNAAGGAGCACAAGGCACCGCCACTGCTCCCTGAGGGCCCATTGGCAGTTAATGGTTGCCAGTGGGGGAGAGAGAGCANTGTTTTCTTCAGTGGTGTAGCTGTTAGTAAGTTCCCCACTCTCCCATGAATAACCTCCCACCCACGCTTATGCAAGCAAGGCTAATTAAACTCAGTGGGTCACACACACAAAGGATATATGAAAGTGGGGGGCGGGGTGTTGGGGAATGGTTTCAGTGGGCAGGGGAGGGCGATAAAAAGGGGGATGGGGAATGCAAATAATTAAGATGCATTATATAGGTGCATGAAACTGTCTAGGAATTAAAAGTGGAAAAAATGTTTATATCTGCTGCTACTGTTGTTGTCATCATCCGTTCCTGGGGGATACTGATGCAACCTTACAAGTTTCCACACTTAACATGTTTATTAGAAAATCTTTAAAATGCCAGGAGAGGACATACCTGACTAAGCAGAACTCTTAATGGCGAAGCTATAATTTCNAATGTCTAGTATGTACCTTAGATATGTTTCAGGCAGCGTGTGAGTGCCTTGGATACCCAATCCTGTTTTATTGCCACCACAATTCTGCAGGCATACTTTTCAAAGATTAGGAAGTGTGGTAGTTTGAATGAGAATGGCCCCATAGGCTCATGTATTTGAATTCTAACTCCCTAGTGGGTAGACTGTTTAGGAAGGATTAGGAGGTACGGCTTGGTTGAGGAGTGGACTTGTAGGTTTCAAAAGTCCATGCCAAGCCCAGTCTCTTTCTGCCTTGGGCTTGTGGGTCAGGATGTAAGCTCTCATCTACTGCTCTAATGCCGTGCCTCCCTGCTGCCATGGTCCATATCATGATGGCCATGGACTAACCCTCNGAAACTGTAAGCAAGCCCCTAATCAAATTCTTTCTTCTATAAGCTGCCTTGATCATGGTGCCACTTCATAGCAATAGAACAGTCACNAAGACAGNAGGAGCTGAAGAGTTCGTTTTAGGTTTCCCAGATAATAACTGGCAAAACGGAAATTCAAACCTATGTCTGCCCAACTGTAAGGTGTTAAGGTCAGCTCCTTGCACAGTCATACTGATGGCCTGGCATGCTGCCGCCTGGGTCTTAATGCCAGAGGGATGGAAGTAAGGAAATACCACCTCTGAAATGGCCCTGTCCTCATCTCTGACACAAACCATGGGCCTGCCATACTTGCCTGGATAGTGAAGAGAACAGGCTCTTTCTGAACTTTCCCATCCACAACAAAGCCTTGGTTCTTCCCGTCTGTGGCCAGGAAAGAAAAGCAGTCTGCCTGGGAGCCGCCTCCTGAGTGCTGATAGGCCACACCCCTGCTGTCCACATCTTGCTGGGTAAAATTATGTTGAAGTATTTTCCCCCTCAGGTAGAGGTACCCATGGCGTGGGAGCTGGGCCAGAAGGAAGGTTAGGTTCTCTGGAGGTGTGTCAGGGTCGGTCAGCTGAAGGTGATCAGCNGACAGGAGGCCCACAGCCCCTTTGGCCAGCTTCAGCCCTTTGTTCCTGGTCACCACAGGCAAGGCTCTGTCCACAGTCTCCAGTGTGATCTCAAACACCCCATGCTGGGTCTGCAGTCCATTGCTGATGGTAAATCTGGCAAAGAGAGGCAAGGCAGCCTTCAGCATGAGCTCTTGTGTCACCATCGACTGGAATGAAATGATAACATACACACCTTTACTACAGGACACGCTGTATTGAGACTCACGGAAAAAGCAAGGACGGACTTTCAGAAGAGTGCCCTTCTGTTATTGAACCAGTTGCTGGGTAATATTCAAGTTAACCATTCTAAAGTCAGGAGTATTTCCCCAACACCATGGACATCCCTCCTGTATGATGCAGGCAAACTCGGTGCAATCTTTTGTCCCAAAAGGGATTTCCTGCCCAGCTGGACCGATTGTGTGAGGAGCTAGTATGTACTCATATATTTTTAATTTTGCAATAATATTTTTTTCATGGAATGGGGAAACTTAACTTGAAAGATTGATCATTGGGACCTTAGTATAATGAGATACTGAATAGAATAATTCATTCTAATTTATATGTTTTCTTGTTTTTTCCTAGTACTGGGTATTTAACCTAGAGATTTACATGTGCTAGTCTGGTACTCTACCACTGTGCTACATTCCCAAACATCTTTTTTACTTCTGTAAAAAAAAAGTATCTCTGTCTCTGTCTGTCTGTCTGTCTGTCTCTCTCTCTCTCTTTCTCTCTGTGTGTGTGTGTCTGTGTGTGTGTGTCTGTGTGTCTGTGTGTGTGTCTGTGTGTCTGTGCATGTGTGTGTGTGCACATATGCATGCATGTATGCATGCATCATACCACAGCACATGTGTGGAGTCAGCAGACAATCTCCATGTCAGTGTCAGGACATGCCTTCCACTTTATTTGAAACAAGGTCTGCTGTTTGCAGCTTGTATGCCAGGCTAGCAGCCCCACACCCCAAGCTTCCAGGGATCCTTCTGTCTCTGTCTCCCATCTTACCAGGAATGCTGG
>LZPO01017439.1:104026-116491 GCA_001675575.1 Neotoma lepida
TCAAGTCAATCCTAGTTAGGGCATGCGTTTTGCATAGTTTTGGGCAGAAATTGTGGCTGTTGTCGTTATTGTGAAAAAGAGGCTTTTATGGTGGCAGACTGGCTAATAACTGGGAAAGTATTAAGGAATAAAATATTAAGCCTATATTGTTTTAATAGTNCTACTTTAATTCTCCTAAGTTNCAAGCATAGCTTTTCACAGGAATGGCTCACAAAAGTCATTGAGAATACCTGGAGGAAAAGGTCATTTTCAGTGGTTCACAATATCCATTACACTGCAGTTACCTGTCTGGTTGACAGACTAAACCACATTTAAATCATTTGTGTTTTCTTTTTTGTTGGCCATCCACCCCCAATTCCTAGCAAATCTTGGGCTCTCCTCCCATGACATCATCACTTTTCTTGAGCTGTTCTACTTGTGGGATTTCTCCTTCTTTAATATTCGGGCCCACGTGACATTTGCAGCCCTAGGTCTTCCTGCAGGTCCCCTAGGTAAAGTTACTTTTATCTCAGTAGTTAAGCTAGGTTCCTTCTTTTATGAGGTCTATTTGCGAACAGAGACTTTCAAATGACTCTTTGTAAACCAGGCAGCATAGGATCCCATTTAACGTCTCCTCTTGGTAATACTGTCCTAGAAAATAAATACAGGGGAAGGCATCATTTGCNCTCTTGTATCTCATTCTTCATTTGCATTCCCAAATACGAGTTTGACTTGACAGAATCATCTGATGCCAGGAAAAGGAAGAAAAAAAAAAAGAGAGAGAAACTCAAAAAAATAAAATAAAAAAACAACGAAGGGGAGCTAACAAGAATACAAGAAGCCTTGAGAGCCCAGAAGGACTGGAGGCCCAGTCCCTAGCCTCAGTCAGCCAGCCTCAGTGAGCCCGAGGGAGGTGTGAGAAAATGGTGTGCAGCCTGCTGGGACCCTGGACCCATCTGGATCTTCTCATATCCGAAGCAACTCAGGCCCCAAGCCACCCAAACGTGTGCGCTCTCACTGTGTTTCTGCTTCATTACGCTTTGAAATGAAATAAGGACACAGCTGTACCTCAATTTAAATCAGTGATTGCTCTTCTCTCTGACTCTCTATGGTCCCTGCACTCTGTGACAATCAAGCTGTTCCCCACAGAATGAAACCTCGCTGCTTTTCTATTCTAAACCGAGCCTGCCTTAGATTAAGACTCAAGCATTCAGGCAATCACACCGAGGCTGGCTAGAGGTTGCTGCTGGTCTCCAGCCACCATTCAAATACACGTTTTGACCCATGAGTCAGCTGACCTTCTCAAGTGGCTGATCTATGATTCATGTTGGACTAATCATTAAGCATCATGCCTGCAATCTGAATGAACTGCAAATTTGCTATTATAGGACTAAAAGGAATCAAGAGGGGCGTGAGCAAGCTGCTGGAACAGTAGCACCAGAACCCGAGTGACTTAACCCTTCATGTGCCTTCATGTCTCCATGCTTCTCACTTCCTATTAAAGTTTGGGACTATATACAGGAACGATGATTTACTGCCATGCAGTTTGCTGGATTCGAATACAGCAGTTCCTGAGATATNACAGCCATCAGTGAGTGAGGTGCGAGGACCAGCACATGAACTACTTACTCCCTAGTGTAGTTTTAAATTTGAGATTGAATCCTCTCACACATTCGCATGAGGCAGGGAAGAGAGGCTCCAAAATAAAGACACTAATAAAGACAGATTTTTAAATGTGGCAGTGTTCCTGAGAACGGCTTAGAGCACGACAGAGAAGCCAAGAGAGTGGTACAGGAACAGGAGAGGAGGGCACAGGCATTAGGAAGGAGTGAAGGAGTAGAAAGAGGAAGGAAGGAGTACTGGAGGGAGGAAAAGAAGGAGGGGTGGCAACAGATTTAAAAGGTTTCTGATTGAAGAGGAATGCTTAAAAAAAAAGCTAAGTTATGTGGATCAACATAAAAAAGTCAGGTGAGGATGTAAGCACCTCAACATATGCTGGGCTCTCCTTAGAAGCCAGCTTGTTCCACCCGGGCAAGCCCTTCCTTTCAAATCTAGGGACAATTCCCAGGAGAAGGAAGCAATGAAGAGCCTTAGTATTGGCTGAATGTATTACAAGATGATAAAGAAAATTCAGAAGGGTATGAGTTCATCCTGGCAAAGGAAAAGTACATATTTTACTTTTGAGTGAGAAATATGCCTATTAGAGAGTAAATTCAATTGTACAAATGTATGTGTTGATAAAGTTTACATCTCCTTTGGGAAATGAAGGCAAAAGGGCCACTCTAGGGATGGACAGACTGCTCAGTGGTCAAGAGCCCATTCTGCTCCTGCAGAGGATCAGGGTTTGGTACCCATATCAGGCAGCTCACAACCATCTATAAATCCAGCTCCAGAGAACCTGACCTCCATGGGCACCTGTCTACATGTGATGCATAGAAATTCACATGGACACACAACAGTTAAAAATGATGAATTAGGCTGGGCGGTGGTGGCGCACGCCTTTAATCCCAGCACTCGGGAGGCAGAGGCAGGTGGATCTCTGTGAGTTAGAGGCCAGCCTGGGCTACCAAGTGAGTTCCAGGAAAGGCGCCGCTAAAGCTACACAGAGAAACCCTGTCTCAAAAAACCAAAAAAAAATAAATAAATAAAAATGATGAATTAGGGACTAGCAAGGTGGCTCAGAGGTTAAGAGCACTGGCTGCTCTTCCAGAGGTTTAGTGTTCAATTCCCAGCAACCACGTGGTGGCTCACAACCATCTGTAATGAGATCTGGTTCCCTCTTCTGGCCTGCAGGCATATATACAGGAGGAACATTGTACATAATAAATAAATAAATCTTTAAAAAAAGACAAAAGTGCTAAACAATGATAATAATAAGTAATTAAATAATTGTGTTCAAGGACCACTTACCTTAAGCTGAAGTTCCCCATTTTGGGGAAGTCTTTCAAATAAATAGTGAATCGTCTCCCTGGGTGAGTCTTTATCTATGGCTGAAAGAACAGCACTGGACAGAACACGAGTTTCGCCTACGGTCATTGAGATTTCAGCCTTCCTGTAGAAAGGAAAATGCCTGTGTTGATATGAAAATGGAAGACGCGAGTTCAGCAGGGGACACTTATATTGGTTATCACAGGTCCCACCTTCAAGAATTAAGAAACAACAATTAACACCCAAAGCACTGGAAACTGTGTATACCAAAGTCTGCAAAGGGAGTGTGAGCCAGCAGCCATGACCAGGGTGCTAGGTGAGAGATGCTTACAGGAGTAGAACTTTACATTTTCTAAGTTATATGTAGTTTATATAATGATGTTGCTTCCAGTCTTTCATTTAATGCTTATAATGTCTCCATGAAGAAAGTAGGTCAGGTATCATAGTTCTAACTAGACAGGCAGAACCCAAAAAGAGACTTATATCATGTCCTAAAGCTCTTCATGAGTGCCCTCCTGATGCTGATACTCTTTGGTTATCTGTGGTCCTCTAATGTCCTCTTCCTCCTCCTGGAGAGGCCCTGGCACGTGATCTTTACAGGTTCTTCTTCCTGAAGAAGTGGAGCTACCAGGCTGGCTCCTGGCATCTGGACAGCAAACTGGAAGCACAAGCAGATAGGCAGAGAATGGCTGCAGCTTCCATGTGAAACTGCAGCCTTTCCCTGACCTCACCCAAGCGAGGAAGGGATTTCTAGCCACCAGTGTCCTAGCTCTCCACTGTGATCATAGTGAGATCACATGTGAGTACTGGCTGCCTCCACAGCTTTGGTTCTGAGAAACAAGGGAGTGCTTGAAGTCCTTGGTCTTGGGATGACACTAAGTCTCACCAACTGACATCAGCAACCACCAGGTCCTCTGCAGAGAAGGCAATGCCTGACACGTGATTCCAACCTCTCTCATTCAAAGAGGGATCCCTGCTAGCCCAGGACTGGCAACTTCCTTCATCAGAGCAGGAGACTTCATCTACCTCTCCAATGGAGAGTATGGACCACAAGAATCTAGAAGGCTGATGAGTCTGCTGACTTGGGCTCGTGGAGATTAGCAGTACTTTTTATAAGATGAGTGTGGCAGGGAAAGGGTGTCAGAATTCCATGTCAGGGATGACAAGTATCGCAGTCTAGGTTACCCTAAAAGGGACCTTGGGGAAAGCACTGTGTTAGAGGCACTGTGTTAGAGATAATTTATCTAGAAAGGATTCTGGAAGGAGAAAGATGGGAGCTGGTGAGGAAGGAAAGAGAAAAGGCACCAACGGGTGTTTTTACTGCTGAAGGCAGTGTAGACTCAATCCTAATTGACTCTTTTAAGCTTAACTTTTGTTTTTTGTTTTGTTTTGTTTTGTTTTTGAAGAAAAGGGACCCAACTAAGTTGTTCAGGATGTCTCTAACCATTAGATTCAAGACATCTTGCCTCAGCCTCCCAAGTGGCTGAGACTGCAGACGTGCGCCACAGTGCCTAGCTAGGGTCTTCTGAGGAACCATACAGAGCACGACCCAGATTAAGCTTCTGGAGGACAGGAAGGTGGAACATTTGTTTTACCTAGTGTCTCCCATGGTTACCAACTGTCTGTTCCCATGGATCTCCATGAGTCGATGCAGCTTCCTAAGGAGGAAAGGGAGCCATAGACTGTGAGCATCTGAAGCAGAACACTGACCCTGTGCTGGGCCTTGGGGACAGAAGCACCTACCACAGCATCTGAAATGGGGTCAAGTGCTGGCAAAGACCAAACTACTCTTGACAGAAATGAACAGGGCGGGCATCAGATTGTGTTTCTGGAATGTGGAGAACTTCCTGTAACAATGACTGTGTCCAGTCTTTCAAGCACTTTTATGCATTGCACTTGTAACAGTCCTATAAAAAGATGCTAGCATCCATCATCCCTGTCCACTGAGAGGGCCAAGGAGAGACAGAGAGCAGTGAAGTGGATGTTTAAGGTCACACCTCGGCTAAGTGGCTGTCTGAGTCACCCCGACTCAAGATTTCTTAACCACTGGGCTACAGAGGAAAAGGTGAAGATGCAGGAGGAGACAAAGAATGAGAATGTTCTGGGAGGAAGTAAGAGTTCTACTAAGCAACACAGATGGAAGAAAAAAAGGGGAACCTCTGTTTCCTTCCTCGGGAGAAAAGGAAAGAGGAAGAGAAAGGAAGGTTAAGTGATCGATGTCTGAGGTGACAGACAGGCCAGTCAACCAGATCTGATCAATGCACTTCATGAACGTGTAATGAAATGTTGCACTGTGACCCACAAATATGTTCAATAATTACGATAATTTTTTTTTTTTACAAAGGAGGGATTTTGAAGCAGGGTTGAAAGAGATTTGGGGATTTTGTAGCTGTAGCTGTTGCTGGGGTTTAGCAGTGAGGCTGTGGCTTTGCAATTGGCAGACTCCTTTACTTCTCTGGTCTTGGTCAGTGAGTGGCTGAGGAATTAATAAAATTAAGTGTATGAAGAATTCAGTAAAGTACTAATTAAGTACTTAATAAGTACCTAATAAGTACTTAATAAACATCAGCTTTCATCTTGCTCCCTTCTTTGAGGGTTGATGACAAAGGGGTTTATAACAATATAATACCCTCCCATCCCNACGGTCACAGGTCTTCTTACAGAGTCAAGGCTACATTCAAACTCACTGTGTCACCCAGGCTAGCCTTGAATTCATCCTGCTTCCTCATGGGTTCCAGGATTACAGCATCTTTCACATTTATAAATGAATGCTAAACCAATCTGAATTGTCAATTCCAGGATTGAAAGACAATCTGAATTGTCAGTTCCAGTGCTGAAATTAGGAAACAGACATTTCCTATATATTCTTAGTTGAACTGGTGTCTGAGAAGAAGCCTTCCAAAACACTATCAACAACATTTTCCATAACACTTTCTATGGGGTGTTCGGCATGTAGAAGGAGTGGTGAAGATCTGACAGGGTGAGACGGGGACTTGTCTGCTCTCTTTCCCTTGCATAGTCCAGGAGATTTGGGGAGTTTAAAGGTTTCCAGGAAGGTGTCCCTAGCCTGATGAACTCAGACGGTCTACTTAATGCTTAATGGCTACACCATTAAATAAGGGGGAGTCTCAGCAGAGACCTCAAGAGCCAGACACATGTTTGCAGCTGGCCCTAAAGGCCTGCTGGGCCTCCTGAAGATCTCTGCAGGCTGTGAACTGTGACACTTGACAACTGCAAAAGAAATTGCTGGCACTATAGAAANGCAACTCTGTGCAAGGGAGTTGCCAACAAGTTTNACAGTTCAGAACACTAGAATCTTAAGAAGTAGCATTTTGATACGAGAAAGTAGGATGTTGATCCATATGGGATGTAATACAGGTTGATAAAGAAGAACCAAGATGATGAACCAAGTGGGACTGAGTATTTCCCTTGATCACCCTTAGTTAAAAGTTTGATGAAATCTATTATGAGGACTGTTGGCAGTTAACCTTGTCACCCTTCAGCTGAGTAATGGATTGCACTTTGTGTGTGTGTATGTGTGTGTGTGTGTGTGTGTGTGTGCACATGTGTGCACAAGCACACATGCACGCACACATGCATTTGAGTATTACATGTTCAGTTATTTTTATTTTTACAATTAACTTGAACTTTTAGAAGAAGATCAAATCATTTAAGGACTAACTTTTTAGGTCACATTTCCTAGCATTTACACTGGAAGTTCCTGACACTTGAGTGGTGGGGCAGTTGTGGAAGATGGGCACAGTGGAAGCGTTGCTTCTCCCCATGTACCTAGTGCCACAGAACGTTGTGGAAATCTGAACTGATTCCCTTCGGGCAGCTTACTTGCTTAGTGTTGGTTTCTCATCGTTCACTGGGGTTATATTTACTGAAATGGTTTTAAGTATTTTATGTTTCCCATCGGACAACTGGATCACAAAGTTATCAGCAAGGCTCTCCGAGTCATCATGGATGTAGGCCAGCTTCATCCCTGCAAGAGAAAAAAGAGAGTCTCCTTCCGGTTGAGGCCTCCGCATGTCACAGATATTCCTCTTTAATATCAGCTTTGGTGTTCACACAGCTCACCCATCAGCGCATTACAGTGACATGAACTCTGTTTTGTGGAACCCATTAAATTTCCTTTCTTACAACAAGGAAACCCCATAAACCATAGAAAAACAAAGGTGTTTTAGTACTTAAATAACTCTGAGAAAAATGAATTACGTGTGGAAAATTCAAGTATGATCCATCTTGAGCCAGTCACCAGAGAGAATCCTGAGTAGCTCAAAACTTCACTATAAAAACTGCCTTTAGCCATGTTTCTTTTAACCCTACCCAGGGGTCCTCTGGATATTTAATTGAAAACTTTAATTTACCACTTTCAAAACATAGTATAAAGCTCTAGAAATATTAAGAGATTTATGCAAAATGTTTGCTGACATATGACCATTAATGCCAAGAAATGAAAAATGTTTAAAATAGGACACAACTATAGTACTTCCATACAGTAAAACACTGTAGTTGCCNAAGTATTCCAGGTAATATTTAGAATGTAAATAAAGTGGTTATGAGTTACCTAATATGGCAGGGGGTTGGTAAATTCTGTATGTTTAGGGATGGGGTATTTGTGAGAGTTTGGTTTTATTTTTAATATAGCCATAAATGAACCAAAAATAAAATGTAAGTAAAACCTAACTTTTGAAAATGTTATCAAGATATGCATTCATGTGAACAATTTTTATTTTTTGTTCAAATTGACTATGCTATTCAAACTTACCCAATGCATACATGACACTTATTTAATCTGATAACATTAACCAATACTATCACTTTTTNAAAAATTGTCCTGGGTCTTTGAATGGCTTANTAAAGGTTCTTATCTTCACACCTGAGTTTGAGCCCCAGAATCCACATGGTGGAAAGAGCAAACCGAATCCCACGAGTTGTCCTCTGACCGACACATGTCAGCTACAGCATACAGGAACCCCCACAATTCCCCCAAAATGCACAAAAATAAATAAATAAATGTAAAAAAAAATAAGCTGTCTTTTTTCCCCTTTAGATAAACTCTCCCTATGTACCTAAGGGTGGGTGGCCTTGAAAGCCTTGAGTTCCCCCTGCCTCAGGCTCTTTAGGTGCTAGAATTACAGGTATGCATCATCTAATCCAGCTCAGAAAACAGAAAAGAAAGAAAGAAAGAAAGAAGAAAGAAAGAAAGAAAGGAAGGAAGGAAGGAAGGAAGGAAGGAAGAAAGAAAGAAAGAAAGAAAGAAAGAAAGAAAGAAAGAAAGAAAGAAAGAAAGAAAGAAAGAAAAAACAAAAATAAGACTTTCCTGAGAGTAGATTTTAAGCAATTATTCCCTTTCTTTCCGTTTGTAACAATACTATTTGCAGCACATGGGGACTGATTTGGTCATATCAGCCTTGAAGTTCCAGAATTTATTTCTTTACAATTCACAAAAACTGAGACTGTGAATTGGCTTTTCAGATTCAAACATGGGCTGCCATCCCCAGCTATTACAGAATAATCTTTGGGAGAAAGGGACTACACTCTAATTAGAGAAATAAATACTTGAAAGACAGTAGGGGGAAAAAGCTCAAAAATGTTAGGACAAAGTCCGGAGAGTAGGTAGGCTTCCTGTGGGAGGAGAGTGCTGCTCTCTGAAGGTGCCATCCTGGTCAACCCAAGGTGAGGGAAGATATTCCAGGCTGGGGAAATGAAGTACATAGTGAAGAAAGAACTATGAGATTTAGGCACTAATTCTGGAACTGCATACTTGCTCAAATTTTCAAAAGTATTTTTACACATGGAAAATGGGATAAGGTCGTTTAAAAAGTAATTAAAAAACAATTCAGGCAGCTCCAGTGTGTCATTTCCCTGAAGAACACATTATCTCCACAGAGACTAATGAGTAGTTATTATATGTGGATCTATATTTGTTTCAACTGTGGAAATTTTGGCAGACAAGCCTCTTGAAATTTAGTCCCATGATCTTAATCATTTGAAAAGGAAATTTTAAATTATGATTAAAACTCTGTGTTAAAGTACCGATAATCACAAATATAATTGTTAATGCTATTCTGAAAGTCAAAGAAAAATATCACACTACATCTTCAACTGTCTACAGTGTCTGGCTGAGGCTTACGCCTTTAGTCAAGAGCCCATGACTCAGTCTGAAGAGATTAACAAATAAAGCAATACTCTTTCTTTCCCCCATTTCTATGGTTTGTTATTATCTTTAGTGGAGTAAAACAGTTTTCAAATTTATGTTTTAATAACAAAAGTTTGTAAGCATGAAACACAACATGACGTTTTGATATATGTTCAACTTGTGTCATGCTTACATCACACAAATGTGCATTACCTCACCTTGTTACTGTGTGCATGTGTGTACCATTAGTAATGTCCAGTTACACTACNTATTACTAACTATAGTCACCACAGTGCACAAACAGATGGCTGAAGCTTTGTCTTGTTACACTGAAATTTTGTACCTTTTGATCAACAGCTCATTTCTTCCCTCTCCCCCCAGCCTCTGGTATCCACCGACCTAATTTCTGTTCCTACTATTACAACAATGGAGTCTACACATGGGTGGNCTAAGTCATTNNGTCAACAGCATGTGAGTAGAAGTGGACCAAGGCCTACCAGTCTTGAGAAGGTCCATGGAGAAGTTGTAAATTTCATGTTTTAGCTGCTTGATCTGAGGAGACTCTTTGCTGATCGCCACATTGATGAGGAGGCCATGCTGGGGCTTGTGAGTGATGCTGAAGAGCAGGGGGTCCTTGGGAACATCCCTGTCAGCAGCAGTGATAACAGAAGAATCCAGCTCTGTCATCTGACCCTCACACACCTGAACAGGAGCAAGCCAGCAGAGTCAGCAGTATGAAATGGAACCTTTTCTCTACTTCTTTTGAAAAGCTGCTAAAAAAAAAAAATAAAATAATCCACCCCACTTATATGAAGATGTCCTATTTCAAATTTTCCATGACATTTTCAGATACTGGGGTCTAGAAAAAGAAATTTCCAGTTAACAGGAATGTAAAAAGAAATCTATTCATCTTCCTCAGATCTTTTCAAAAGATTCAAAGTCCTCTCTAGTTCCATGCACAGCATAGGATGCATGATCTCTGTGGGGCTGATGAGATGGCTTGGTAGGTAAAGGTACTTGCCACACAAGCCTTGGCGACAGGAGTTCAGTTCCTGAAACTCACATGAAAGTGGAGAGAAATAAGTCCACAAAGTTGCCCTCCACCNTTAACATTTGGGCTATGGTATGCATGCCCCCTCATCATTCANATATGTATTTATGCACAAACACATACAATCAAAAAATTATTGTAAAAATTTAGACTATTTATGTTGTTAATGATTCACAGGTTGGTGCTGGGGGAAGCAAGCAAAAGTATGCTTACTCTCNGGAAGTCAGGAAAGCTCNGTGTAAAAGTGAGTCTGGAGTCTTTACTTCAGACACTAATAAGTTATTTAACTCACAAGGCCTTGTTTCTACAATTTTCAAGTTTCTGTCTGCTTTGGCAATAGCAAATACCTACTGCATACACCAGAGCAAATTTGGTGTTTCTTTTTTTAAATATTTTTTATTTTTTTAATTTCATACATTTATANAATGCATTTTGATCATATTCATCCATCACTACCCCTTCCTACTCCCCCATCTCCTTCCCAACTTCATGTCCTTTTTTACTGTTATTAGCAACCTTCTGAGTCCAGCATTTGGTGTTTTACATTTTTATTATCATAGTAGATACTTTTTCTTTCAGGTGCTGGGGAGGTGGCTCAGCGGGTACGAATTCTTGCTGTGAAACTTCAAGGAGCTGAGTTCAACTCCCAATAAAAAGCTGGGTGTGGCTGTGAGACTATGGAAGGCTGAGAAAGCAAGATCTCTGGGGCTTGCTGGCTGCTAGCCTAGTTCCAGGTTCAGTGAGAGACCTTGTCTCAGAGTAATAGATGAGCAAGACACCTGACATCCTCCTTCTCCTACACACAGACACACACACACACAGACACACACAGAGAGAGACACACAGACACATAGACACATACACACACACACACACACACACACACACCACAGTGGCGTGCTTATTGCCTCAAGAAAGCTTTAGTTATTTAGAACTTGGCTATCTTGCTCGTTTTTTTTTCTTTTGTTTTCTCAGAGAGAGGATAGGACAAGGAAATTTTTGTTTTCTGTTCTGAAATACAGCAAGATTTAAGTAATAAAAGCACACAAATTCTACGCATGCTTCCTTGGGATCTGCGAGGCCACTTGCTCCACTCTGGAGGTAGTATAGATGTTCTCAAGAATCAAAGGACTGGGAAGGCCTATCCACCAAGTGTAGTCAAGGACTGGGAAGGCCTATCCACCAACAGTGTAGTCAAGGGCTGGGAAGGCCTATCTACCAACAGTGTAGTCAAGGGCTGGGAAGGCCTATCTATCTACCAACAGTGTAGTCAAGGACTGGGAAGGCCTATCTACCAACAGTGTAGTCAAGGACTGGGAAGGCCTATCTACCAACAGTGTAGTCAAGGACTGGGAAGGCCTATCTACCAACAATGTAGTCAAGGAGGGCAACCAAGGGCTGCTGGACATCAAGAAACAAGAACCATTAAAGAGTGGAGGCCTGCAGGCTGCCTTCACAGCCAAGGGGATCGCTTCATGAGAGCCTATGCTCTCTTCCCAGCTCCTCCCACTGGCTCTAAAAGAACCATTCCTGCAGGTGCACTAGGATATTTGGACAAAAACAATGCTGCTTTTATCTGACCTTTTTTATTAAAGACCAAAAAAGCATCTTGGATTAATTCATAATGATAAACCTATTGACTAACTTTTGCCAGTGTCTCACTTTCCCAACCTTAAGAACTTGAGTAAAGCAATTTAAAAACATATTGTAATTCTCCATCTTNANAGAGTTTAACTATGAAGCTTTTCCCCTTTGACTGTGTGATAATGTATATCATTTACAAAATAGTAAATTCATCCACAAGATTACCAGGGAATTTTCTAAAACAAAACTCAAAAAACTACAGGATTCTTTTTTTGGAAACTGAATTGTTTCTTGACATTATGAGAATAAAAAGTCTAAATGAATATACATAAAAAGCAGATATTTACTACTATACAGGTTTGCAAACGACTATAATAAACTAAAACATTTGATGGAAGCCCAACTATCTATANAATAAGGAAATTTTCTAACAGGAAAGCCAAATGTGTTATATGAAGAAGAGAAAAATTCCTGGAGCTTAAAAGTTGTCTCTGCCAATGCCCAAGGGTCTGTGTCTGATTTGCATGTATGAGGAAGCATGGGTGAAAGACATGATTACTTCCACAAAGGACTAAGGGACAACTTCCCAGAGGCCTAATTATTCCGGAAGCCCTTGCCCCAGGCAGATAAAGAAGTAGAAATAGGTGCAGCAGNGATCATTTATCGGGTTTTTTTTCATCACATAATCACTGAAGGGCTCTCCAGAGTAAACCATGAGCCAAAAGAAGAGGGCAGGCAGGAGTTGGCTCTTAAATCTCATGCTGAGGTGACGCTC
>LZPO01017439.1:137661-149285 GCA_001675575.1 Neotoma lepida
AACAGCTAAGTGTATCTGAGGATGCACACATGGAAAGTGTGACAGTTGAGCCGAGCAGACTGATAAAACCTGACTCCTNAAAACACTCGCAAACTCGTCAGCATCTCTGTGCTTAGTTCTGCATGAGAACAGAACGATGTACTTGTCAGTCTTGATGACTCGGGTTAAATATTAAAAAATACTTAGCTGCAACTCTCTAGACAGGNGACTAGACATAGAATTCTAACAAATATTTCTACTTTTCTCTGTCTACCATTCATCCCAGCAGTGCCTAAACAAAAGTCTTTCCTTAACATGTAGATAGGAGCTAAGATTTCAAATACAAACTAGAAACAAAACAGAAAAAAATAATATTTTTCTTTTTCTTTTTGAGACAGGATTTCTCTGTGTAACAGCTTTGGCTATCCTAGAACTCACTCAGTAGCCCAGGCTGGCCTGGAACTCACAGAGATCTGCCAGCCTCTGCCTCCTTAGTGCTGGGATTAAAGGTGTGCGCCACCACCTCATTCCTCCCTCCTTCTGTTCTTACCAGGTTGGTCTTGAACTCATAATCCTCCTGACTCAGCCTTCCAAGTATTGAGATTAGAGTGTAGGCTATCATATCTGGCTGATCAATGGTGTTCTACCCCTGAGTTTCCAAGGTTATGAAATTGCCTTTTCTTAGAGCCAACTTCAATTAGCTGCACAGATTATTTTAGTCTCTACTGAGTTTGTGATATGTGCAGTTGTAGNAAAATTAATGTTCNTGGCAATTAATTTTTGTTGCACAAATATTCATAAACTCATTCCCTCTGCTATAGTAAGCNANAGAGAAAGAAAATGTTTGGAAGAAAATTNTTCTTTTTTGCTTCTTTAATTTTCAATTGNCCCTTAATAATATGAAGTGGTATATTGTTTGAAAAGAATTACACAGGGTTCTTTCCCTTTGCTAGGCTTCACAATTGATCTTGATAGAGAGCCACTGCAGAAAGGAAAAACAAAACACAAAATTTTCTAACCTAACTTTTAAGGTATGAAGGTCTCTCCATGAAAATGTGCCTTTTGGGTTTAGAGGAAATCCATCCAGCTCTACCCTGCCATGTAGGGGTATCTCCTGAAGATAGAGGCAGATGCTGTCCAGTGGGGTGTCCACATCAGAAACCAAAATGGACTCTGTGCTGATGGTGCATTGACCGCCCTCGACCACTCTCAGGGTGTTGGTGAATACCTAGAAAGAAGGAAGGAAACACTCAAGACCTTGTTCCGTGAGGTGTTGCTGAATACAAGAGTTCATCAGATCCCTAGAAAGCTTCCAGAACCATCCTTGCCTGTCAATTAACTTTTTAAGAATGTTTATAAGGAGGTAAATTATAGCCAAATGATTTGAATAAAAAATATTTTATAAAAAAAATATTTTATTTGTATATTTCCAATTCCAAGTTTTGATATATACAAAGATACAAAGATAGATCTCTGATATGAAAGTACCTAGGCTTCACATGTCCCAGAGCCTCTGCAGCATAGCCAGCAAAGGCTCCCGGCCTGAACTGAGAGGAAAATCTCCCACCACCATCCACACNGCCTTTGACAAACCCCCACAAAGGAANGGANCCNCCTCTTTTCTTAAATCCTAAAACAGTGGTTCTCAACATGTGGGTCACAACCCCTTTGGAGTCAAAATAACCCTTTCACAGGGGTCACATATCAGATCTTCTGCATATCAGATATTTACATTACAATTCCTAACAGTATCAAAATTACAGTTATGAAGTAGCAATGAAAATAAATTTATGGTTGGGGGTCACCACAACATGAAGAACTCTGTGTTAAAGGGTCACAGCATTAGGAAGTTGAGAACCACTGCCCCCCAAATCCTTTAAGACTTGGGAGGTTGATGGAAACTCCATTGTGTGTTTTGCAGACAGAGTAGGGAAACTGAAGACAAGAGAGTTACAATTNCATGGNAAATAGATTTATTCAAACATTAGACTTAAATATTAAAAGCCACAAGGGCAATTTCAATACAAAAAACCCAGCGTTCACCTGACAATTCAATCATAGGCACAGAGCAAGTCAGACAGAGCAGCTTGGTCTATTTTATTACCACACTAAGAGTAGGCAGGACGTGTTCTGTGATTAAACAAGTGTAGAAAANTGTAATCTTCACTGTAGTTACTACATTTATAAGGAATACACATGTNCTCCAGGCTCTGGGACTACAGTAGAAAACCCTGTTGAGTTTATTTAGCATATCAGCTTCCAAAATTAATATTACTTCGTAGAAGAAAAAGGTAGCAGATAGTTAGGACTTCAAATTGTGGGCTCTGAGGGTTCCTCCCAGAAAGCCCNTGNCAAGCACACCACCAATACAAGGACACTTCTTACACAAAGAATTTTCTTTCTCAGCAAGATGAGGATACAGCCTCCACCCAGTATGCATCCTCTCCTGCTGATCAACGGGGCACAGTGTGAGGGAAGTCCATTCCACAGCCATCAGAGGCACTCATGCATATCTCCAGGGTAGCACCCTGGGCCATGGAAATATGATTCTGACTAGGATGTGGCTGCCCTCATTCCTTAGTAAACTACCACCAGCAAAGAAAAGCACAAGAATAATCGACTTCTCTTTGTATCACCCACCCAGACAGTCCTTCCTAAATGCTTCCCTCTGACTTGTGTTACACCTACATCTTCACTATAAGAAAGAAAGGGAACCCTTTTCCTGAGGGAATATGCACCAGGGGCCATGCACACCAGNCCCATTTTCTTGGTGAGTCAAGCTAGTCTCCCAAATAGGGAACAGTNCATAAAATACACTTTGCTACATTAGATGATTTTCAAAAATATTTCTTTTAGAGTAAGCTCAAACATTAAAATCCTGAGGGTTCGTGAGTAGCACTTAAGAGGCTCCAGGTTTGCATGNTGTCACTATGCCCTAATGATTATCACTCAACTCAATTTCATATCATGACAGTACCAGTTCAATTTCTAATATTCTCAGTTCTTTGAAATACTATTTCATTTGTTCCTGGCCCATAAACAAAAGAGAGAAATCAACATCCACCATAGCCCTAAGTCCTGCTCACTATTCCATCTTCTTTCAAATGANGATAACTCTCCCATCTGCTTCGTAATTACCTGCACAGATCATCCTTCTCCAAGCTTAAGACTTTTTTGCATAAAAGAAGATTTTTCAACAAGTTTTGTAGGGGATGCTTTGGTTTGGGATCTAAATCTCATACATGGACAAGGGTGATCTAAGTGAAATCTAATCAACTCCGTTCAATAGCTGTTCTGACTTATTTTCTCCACAAGCATTAGGCTGGGTCTTCAGCAGGGAAGGGGTCCCAGATGGAGTTGGTGCAGATGCCTTCTAGTTGAAGAGCTGTCAACACTTCTTCATCCACAGATTGCAAACTCGCCAGCTTGAGAGGTTGGGCCGCTGACATAAGTGAGTGTAGTATGTTGGTGGGAACCCTGAAAATGGACAGCGCATGCTACCCTGCAGCCATGGTGCCTGTGGGCTCAGTCTGTTAGGGCTCTTTATTTTTAAGAGAAACCCCAAGTCAGTCTTGTTAGGAAATCTTCTGCCCTTAAAGGTTTGCAACTTAACAACTTAAAATATTATTTAGANCCATCAAGCCATTTCTGCATGTTGAGAAAGTGCCTTTCCTTAGGCCTCCCAGTAAGAAATTTGTTTGCTGGCCTGAGGCAGGCTCATCTAAGATGAGTCACCAGGAAAGAAAACACCAGGGCTGGCCATATTCAGGTAGGTAGATATCTGGGCAAATCACCNTTTTTCTTGGGAATGAAGCTGGGAAGGTCTAGAGCCTTCTGGTCTATAACAAATGGGGGATAATATTCCTTTGTCTTTCCACCCTTAGGAGAAAAAATGATCCCAATAATAGTCACACTAATCAAGTATAGTAGTCCAGGGCGGGGGGGAGGAGGGGCAGAAAAACCTCAAAACAAAACAGCCTCAGAGAGAAGACATAGCAGGTAGCAATGCCTTTGTAGTTTGGTTTTAAAGGCTCCTTAAGACTTCCCATAAAGACTGAGCAGTGGCACGGGGTAGAACGAAACGGTCCATCCTAATTCATTTTGGAAAATTAAAAAGCTTCTTTGGATCACACAGCAGCATAGCTGGCCTGTGGTGAGAGCAAATAGGTTCTTCTGGTTGCTAAGAGACCCATCATTTAATCTCCTTCCCCTGATCAACAAGGAGAGCTCAGCAGAATGAAAGAGATGTTGGTAAAGCTTTGAAAACAANGCCAAATTCAACACTGAAAAATTCTCACCTTTCAGATAGAAAGTCCCATGGGAAGTAGAGTCTCCCACCCACCCCCACCCCTGCTTTTTTTCTATACTGCAGCTGGGAAATTAAAACATTACTCTTTTCTTTCTTTCTCTCCTTTTGGCCCTCCATGTCAAACAGTGCATACCTCAGGAACCTGATTGTCCACTGGGAGAATGGTTATGTTGAAGCAGATTCCGTGCAAGGTGCCTCCGTGCTGGTTACTGACAGACACTGTGAACTGCACATGTCGAGGAGTGGGACCTATATCTTGCATGGGTGGCATGTAGGCCACTTTCATATGGTTCACAGCATGCTGTAAAGCAAATTGAGATGGACATAGGTGTTGGTTTGCAGAGACCAGAATCCTTTAGCAACTTAAGTCTAAGACCACTGCAGTGTTAACTAACTGATAAGGAGCACAGTAAGTATTCCCATGGATGGAAAGATTCCCAAGGCTCTACCTGGTAAACCACATTGCCTAAACATAAGAGGAAAACTGATGAAGTCAGGCAGTATGTCAAATGATGGGGTCCAACCAATTCTGCAAAAGGCAGACTCAGACTTTCCTCAGTCCCTCCCTGCAGTCACTGCACTCACACAAGCTGTGTAAGCCTGCAAGGCCTCTGTTTCCTTATTAGTAAAGTTATTAAAACAGTAGCACTTAGCATATTTACAACTTCTAACTACTAAGAAATTAGACATAATTAGCCCCAAACCAGAGATATCTAATGCCTGAGCTCTCATATACCAACCTTCCCCCATGGGAGAGTTCACAAGAGTGAGCAGAGGGATACGGAAGGATTTGGGAGAGTGGAAAGTATTGTAGGATGAGCTGCAACCTCATAAAATGACATACTAAAGTTCTAATCCTTAAAACCGTAGAATGTGCATTTTTTAGAAATAGGGCCATTACAGATGTATNTAGTAGAAATACTTGAGTAGCGTGGGTCCTCAATCCAATAGAACTGGTCTCCTTGTAACAGGAAAAGACAGATGGGGGCAGGCATAACTGACAGAAGACAAAGCTTGCATCTNCAAGCCAGGGAATATCAGAGGCTGTTAACAAAGCACTAGCTGTTAACATGCAGGGAGGAAGGGTTTGTCTACAGGGTTCAGAAGATCACAACCTGCCAATGCCATGATCTCAACACCTCTAGCTTCGGGAAGTACAGGAAAACGCCTTTTGTTTGGAACTACAAATGTGAGGTAGTTTGTTATGGTAACCATGAGAAACTAAAATAGTAGAAGAATGAGTGATCTATATTTGGTGGAATAAAAACATATGCCTGGGGCCTGAAATCAGTGTCCTNCTATTGGCAAAATGATGCCAAAGGCTGTGTGGCTTTATAACAAGGTTTGAAATTACATTCGATTTGATAAAGGCCTTTCAAGCNGATTTCATGTTTACCAGAAGTGTTCAAGCACAATGATAAAGACATAAGGCACTNTGGCAGAAGTGACTGGCTAGCATCTCAGACACAACACTGGGCATACCACACCTTCTCAGAAGATGCATTACATATTGTGTTGGCCAACATTTTTACAAATCCTCATACCTGGGTAAATGACCTCAGCCCCAGGGCTGTAGGATTTTTGATTAGCTTTGGTNTGCTGTCCACCATAAATAACTTCCCGGCATCCAAGTGTCTAAGAGAAATATAGAGCACATCAGCCTATTTTCCAGCTAAGAAAAATTAAATCAAATCACTCACAATTGTTGAGAGCACAAAGGTCCTTGCACCCACAGATCACCAGGGAAAACAGGAATGTTAAGTATGCAGGATTGTCCTCGCAAAGAAAAGGATGTATAACCTGTTTTTCCATCCAGAAGGCTGGGAATTGGGTCACTAACAGAATAGTGATCTGTGTTATCTGAAGGGCCAGGCCATACCAAGCTCCCACAACCAGCACGAGAGATGGCTAATAATCCAAATGACCTCTGTGCTATCTATATGACCAGGCCCAGGCCAGATCCTTCCCTAGGCCCTTAAGCTAATACAGGCAGCCCATCTCCAGAACTCATCTTCTTGGAAGAAACAACATGCACCTGAGTTGAGTTTCAATGTTATTATGCTTCTTTGTGCACCGGGGATTGTATTCTACCAGCAACTTTTCCCCAAATTGTACTGCGCTGCAATATGCTGCCAATAAACCACTTAGCATCAGACTCTCCAGAAGTTTGATGGAGGCTGACTATGTCCGGAGGAACTGAGTTTTCATTCTCACCTCTTCATGGTTCATCTTCCCACCTGGCTTGACACTTGAGGGACCACTGCAACGCAATCAGCTTTTTAAAAATGCGTCATTGTGGGTCGAAAGCAGATGCTCCATTTGTTTAGTCTTTTTATGTTGGGGCCTTGTAGCCTTAAGTCCAGCATCTATGCCACCCTCATGATGACTGAACAAAGTTTTTTGCTGTGTCATGGTGAAAAGGAATCATTTGTCTCATCCCAAGTGTTTTCTCACTGTCATGTGTATGACACTAGCCTAAGGGATATTCATGCTACTGTTTTGAATTGAGATTATAAAATATGAATACCAAGTGGTCTGCCATATCTGAAAATAATATTTTGCAGACTTCAATAAACATCATTAAAAAGAAAAATAAGGATTTGCTTTAGAAAAATGGGATTTCAAATGTTTTGTTTAAGCCTCACTATGCTGAAAACTACAAGCTGCATGACAGGCACTAGTTGTCACTCAATGACGGTAAGGACAAATTTGTGATAAGAGTGACTGCTGAATTGGCTATAAGCTCAAGTCTGACCAACGAAGCAACTGAATCACACTGCCACACACTGCCACTCTTAGAACCAGTGGAACATACAAAGACACCTGTGGCTGAAGGAGAAACACGGAGGACGTGTTATTGTGTAGATGAGCTCCCCATCATGTGATTCTGTATCTAGGAAATGTAGGTGTTTTTTAGTGATGTAGGCCACCTCTGTTTCCTTGACAACCAGATGCCGGGAAATGCCAGGAGCTTCTTTTGGAAGCTGGTCATCTACTGGAGAGACATGGATCGTCACCATCTGGAANAAAAACACGCTGCTATATTAAACTGAAACACAAGAAAACATCAAAGAGAATGCCCCAGGGTTATCTAGAAAGAGTTAAGACGCCTTCTCCAAACTGCCATTGACAATATACTTCTGTCAAATGATTTAGAAACGTCTAAGGACTCACTTATCTGATTTATGTTTAAAAATACAGTCATCATGCCAGATGTGGGGGTACAGGCCTTTAATCCCAATACTCCAGAGGCAGAGGCAGAAGATCTCTGTGAGTTCAAGGCTAGTGTGGTCTATATAGCAAGTTCCAGGACAGCCAGGACTATATACAGAGAGTATCTTAATTTTATATATATAATATANAGAGAGTATTCAATTATATATATATATATCAGAATTCTAGCTAACCCATTGGGAATGTTAGGAAATGGACACATAGAACACCAAGTATAATTCCAATATTATTTTCTCTCCTTTCCAGTAATAACCTATGTGTCACTGCCCCCTCCCTCCATTGTTAACCCTGACACCTTGCTGTCACTCCTGGCTTCTTCTTTCCCAACCCACGCCAACCCATTGCCAAGTTTCTACTTGCAAATTTTCTGTATCACTCTTGTAATTTCTTCCTTATGTGGTTGCAACAGCCCTAGCTCCACTTGCTACTCTATACTTTTTATTAACTTGAACTAACTTTAAAAAATACAAGTCAAATTAGTTCATTTCCCCCCAAACCTTAAAACAACTATCCAGGAAGGATCACTATTCAAGCTCCTTAGCCTGACGTTCAAGACCTCTCACGGTTCACACATACTTCACTTTTCAACTTTATTTTGTTTTGTCTTTCAACATAAACCCAACACTCTGGTGACACATGGTGGACCACCTTCCCCTCCCTCAGATCCATATCATACTGTTTCTTCAATCTAATGCTTTTGTTTTGATGCTTCTAGGAATCCGATTATTCTCACTCTTTCAGGATCTTCTAGATTCACCTCCAGCTTCTCAACTGGAACTGTTTCTGAACTTGGCTTCTCCCTTGCAGTTCCACTGAGTGGCTGTGTTCCCCTCCAGGACTCGTCTTGGAACTTCACCAGCAGTGCAACGGTATTGAGATAATTAGGTCAGGAGGGTTCTGATGCACGTGAGGGGAAAGCTTGTCCTTCCATCATGTAAGAGTCTGTCCCCTTAGGAGCACAAGGCAACAAGGTGCCACCTTGCAAACAAAGAATTACCTTCACCAGACAGAGTCTTTTGCTACCTTGATCCTGAATTTTTCAGTCTTCCAACAGTAAGAAATGTTTCTGTTGTCTATAAATTATTCAGTTATTTTATTAGAGTGATTAAAAAATAAACCCAGTTATCAAAATAAGAATACAAAGATAATCATAATTCTAGTCCCCTAAATCTGTGTCGTGATTTTTCCTCCACTTACAATATTTTTCTAATCTACAAAGTTCAGAAATTCTCTCTGGGCTCTCCCAGCAATAGTGTGGATCAGCGAGTCTCTCCTTAATTGAAAAACTGGATTTAATAAGGAAACAATAGTTATTGTGCCTTCAAAGAGACCATTTTCCATGCTAATTTATTCTCCAATGTGTTCTTTATGAAAGAAGAATGGAAGAGCATGCTTTTTATCCCCTGTGGTAATTCTTGGTGGGCGCATTTTTCAACATGCTTTATGATTGCCTGAGTTGATGTGTCTTTACATATTTATGCATGCTCAAACAATTAGTGTGTGTGTCTGTGGGCAAGAGAAATTCCATTTCAGCAAACTCCACAGAGAAATAAAAGCATTCTCATTGTGCCGGAATCTGTTTATAACAAAGATATTATTAAGAACCCATTCCCAGGCAGAGTGGGAACCCATTTTCAAACCAGTCCCCAGCCTTTGGACTCAAGCTTCCCTCAAGTCCTCCAATGTCCTCGTGGCCGCAAGCGCACACAGACAAACTTACAAGGAATCAGAATAACCAGTGAAAGGTCAGCATGCAAAAATGACTGGGTCATACCCTGACTCTAGGGTGAAGGCTCTGCAATTACACTTTGCCAGGTGGCATCTGACTTTCTTGTGGCCTGAATTATTGATCCTTCATGTGCCCTGAGCTCTGATTTTAGCTGCTCTTGATTTTTCTTCACTTGAGATTATCCAGTGTTATTTCTCAGTACCAAGAATTACTTCCATTTTTAGAGCTGCCCACTCTATTAACTACAGTAGTTTTGTATAAGTTTTTTAGGAAAATACATTAAACGTTTGTTGAACAAGATGGCTTTTAAATGCTGATGACAGAGACAAGTAGAGATGCTGGGTAAAGAGGTGGGGTGAACACACAGCCTGAGCTAGGAAAAGAGTCATCATTTGGTGTCTGCAGTATATAGACTCGAGGAGCTCCACTGCCTACTGTGGATCTGTGGTAGTCCAGTCCCTTATAGAAAATGTTGGTGTATTTGCATAGAGCCTACATATATCCCTTTGTATACTTCAAATTATATTCACATTACTTGTAATATTTAATATAAATGCAAATGTGATGTAATTAGTAGAGGTCCATATGGCTTAGAGGAAAATGACAAGTAAAATAGTATGTGAGGAACAGAGGCAACTTAAAAAGTATTATCTATCATCAGATGTTGAATCATTGGATGGGACACCTACAGATACACAGAGGGCCAGCTGTGTTTAAGAGCAAAAAAAAAAAAAAATCCCAAGCTACATGCTGCATAAAGCCAGGGCAATTTTGTAGCCTTCTCACTCTGTCTCTCTTCCCTAGTCCATAAATATAAGATCATGGAATCAGGAAAACGTGTTATTGTGTCACTGGTTAAGAGCACTTACTGCTCTTGTACAGGACTTAGGCTTCATTCCCAGCATCTGCATAGAGGCTCACAACTGTCTATATCTCCAGGTTTAGGAGATCTGATGCCTTCTTCTGGTCTCCAAAAGCACCCAAACATACATGTGCCTATTTGTGTATGCATTACACACAAATAAATAAAAATAAATAATAATAAAAGAACCCATCTATTATATGGAATAAATTCATAACCAGATATTTAGAATTTAGACTGATTTACTTGCCCAGATTTAGAAATAACTGTTTCAAGAGTTTTCATTAACTTGGTCTATGTTATATATATTTCTCTTCTTGTGTTGTATGAAGATCATGATTTCTAAAATGCTTAACAAGAAAAGAAGGAAGATGTCTTGAATTCTCCACGTCCAAAAAGACATAGAGTCTTCTAAACATCTTTAGAAGGCTCCAAAGTTACACAGAGAAACCCTGCCTCAAAAAAAATAAAAGAAAAGAAAAGAAATATATCCTGGTGATGCTGATGGTTACCATTCTGAGCTATTCAATCAAGCACAATCTTCTCAGCCCGGAAATGACAGGTCAACTACATCTATGAAATGAAGGGTGATTACTTTCCAAGGAGTTGCCTTGTTAGTAAAAAAGCAGATGAATTCAGAGTTCTCCTCGCACTTCCCTGCCCATCCTCTCCTAAAGACATCACTGAGCTCTTCAGGTTTCAGATCTTCCCCTTCAGTGTGTCCCTGTCAGCAANCAGATGTACCACTTGGTCTTTTGCCCCTGGCTGTCATCAGTGGCTGTGGCATTTTAGGAGTCCATATTCTTTCTTGAATAGGCTTGAGATTTTCTTGCATCCACATATATGCCACCTTTGAAGGCAGCAGGTATAAAATGACCAGCAACAATACCTTACAGAATCCATAATCACTTAATTTCAATTGCTCCTTTTGAAATTTAACCCCTACTCCTGACACTTTTACAATTGTCCATATGCTCCACCAATCCCATATTTTATGATTTCTATGTGACAATGTTTGCTTCATCTTATTTCTGCTTATTGGAGACTCAAATTATATCCCCTAGCGCTAGTCAGATCTGAGATCTGAAAAACAACAAATAAAATCCATTTATTTTTTGAGTATTTACCAGGTGTCTGAGAGCTCAGTGCTTTCCCCACAACAACTCTGTTATGAAGTTTCTATCACTTGCTTGAAAGATAAGTAAAGAGGAAAGAAGGTTGACTAGCTAGTGTCGAGAACAGGAGGAGAACTCAGGAAGTTTAAATTAAAGATAATTTAAACACTATCTTTAAAAAAACGTCTTCTTGGGTGTTGAGAAGAAAGCAAATTTGTGAAGTTGTCTNTGTATGTACTATGGCTAAGTAACCTTAGAAACAGTTACCATGTAGAAACTTGAGAAGTGCTTTAGAAAAGTGTGGGCACACACTGGGAGAGGGAGGCATACTTATTTTTGCCCAATCCATTGCTTCTCACACTCCGAATCTCAAAACCCATTTTCATGTATTTTTTT
>LZPO01017439.1:168528-181095 GCA_001675575.1 Neotoma lepida
GTGTGTACTGCTGTGTTGATGAGAACCAAACAAAACTCACAGTTCTTTCTCACACTCTTGCAAATGACAGCTTTGATAGTTATGGGGGAAAAAAAAAACAAATGGCTGATGAGAATCCAAAATAATTTGCTCTCCTTCAATAAATTCCTAATTAACCACATCACCTCACTCGGAATCAGTAAAGAGATGACTATTTTACATTAGGAACCTGGTTTTCATTTTTTTGTTTTTTAAGACTTCTGCCCAAGTCACAATCCTGCCCTGCCCTGACAGAGGTGGCGAAGTTCTGAGAAACAGCCTTGTGTACATCCACACATCACTGTGCAACATTCTTAGCACCTTTTACAGCCTCAGACACTTCCAGACAACATAACCCACCCTGGGAAGACATTCCCACTAGTAAGAATGAGTTTCTAGTCCTCTTTTGAATTGACAACCAGGAAGAAGATAAAGGGAAGCCCTTCCCATATCATTGACAAATAGCCACGGTAATAAAGAGACAATCTGCTTTGTTAAAAGAAACATCTGTTCGGTGTTTCCTAATATGTTTTCCTTTTATAAAAGGCGACAACCATGATTGACCATAAATTTACTAACTAAAACAAAGGAGAGCTAAATCCTTTTCTAATTACTGTCTAGCTTTGTTTTTTTCCACTTCAACTGCTTTTCAATTACAATTTATAATTAAATTGTCACACATTCCTGACTCATTACTCACTTTAATGACAGTGAAGTGGTTCAAACTAGAGATGTTTTCTTAATGCTGTATTTCAGATTCAAAAACAGCAAGCTCAGCACTAAACCAAGGTGATTTTTCCACCCCGAAACCATTTGCCTCTGGTCCAGGTGTGGAGTGCTGGGGGTGGGGGGCGTCTCACCCTGGAATCTGAGAGCACACTGCCATTGATCTGTCTAACTGGCTGTCCAGGAGGTAATAGAGAGAAGGCACTAGCATGAACCCATGCAAGTGGCTTAGCAAATATGCAATGGGAATGAACCTGTTGGTTCTAAGACAAACTTCAGTAATAAAATGAAAACACTAATTGAACAGATGTTAAACAAAGCATTTCTGTGCAAATCCCACAAAACTGTTCATTACACAGCAGGGTGTTGTTAATACAATAGTCTTGCTAGGAATGGGCTCACATAAGCCTAGCTCGAAGCTTACTGTTAAGCTCTATTAAGGAATAATGTTTGTTTAGCTCTGTGTGTGTGTGTGTGTGTGTGTGTGTGTGTGTGTGTGTGTGGTGTGTGTGTGTGTGTGTGTGTTACATGTGCACTTACGCACTTAGCCATGCTTAATTCAAAATCTCATAATAAATAAATCCCTGGGCAGGGCTAAACCACTTTGGATTTAAAACAAGCATAAATTTTCCTTAAACCAGACTTTACCTGGGAATCTTATCTTTGCTGAAATTATCAAAATTTAAAATTAGAAAAAAAATGGAGAGAAACAATGTTTCTATACACATATTTTGGCACATGGTAAACTGGCAATGAAGCTTGGAGTTTTAATGGACTACAATGAAATAAATTTTAGAATGTACAGATCACATGTCCACTTGAGATGCTGCAAATCCGTTTGTTGTGTCATATTTACTCCTAGAAACACATGCACATACCTCCAGTACCAGACTGGACTTTTTTTTCCAATGACCAGCAGACACCAGATGACAAGGGCACTTGGAGGTGTTCCCGAATAGTCAAGAATTTCCTAACCTAGTTGGGTATCTTGTTGTCTCTGGTGCACATTATCTTCCTGATAACTGGATTTTTGCCTTAAAATCAGAGAAAGTTTGCCATGGAGATGACTTGAAGGTCTTACTTACTCTGTGAGACTCATATTTGCATGATGAAAATGTCATCATGATTTACCTTTGTCGTTGTGGAGTCTGAGTATGACCTAAAAATGTCTCAAAATTAACAGGACCCAACTAAGAAATCAGCCTAGGAATCTTGCTGTCTTCTCCAAAGATGCTTCACTTGCAATGAGTGAGAGAATTGGGGGCCAGAATAACCTTGTAAGGGTGGTCACAGCACACCTTTCAAGTGACTGCTCACTACTGTCTGTCTCTCTGTCTCTCTCTCTCTTTCTCTTTCAATCTCCCTCTTTCTCCATATCTCTCTCTCTCAATCTCTCTCTTTACTCACTTCTTTCTCCCCTCTCTCTCACTCTTCCCTAAAGAAACCTATAATTTTCTTACATTCTCTTTTTTTCCCACTGGATTAGTAGCTATTCTCTAGGGTCAAGCACCTAGTATGACCTGGAATTTCTCTGCAATGAGAAGAGACACCGGGAAGGTTTATTGGTAACAGTGCATTGTTAAGATAAAGATGTACACACATCTGTATGAGTTTAACCCTTACTTCCTGCAATATGCTAGATTCAGATTAAACCATGTCAGTGGCAGGCTTATTATATGAATCCAGTTGAGAATATTCAAAAATAGGGCTGGTGAGATAACACAGAGGGTAAAGGCATTTGCCACCAAGCCCGATGACCTGCTCAATCCCCATGGTTCAAGGAGAGACTCGACTTCTGAACATTGTTCCTTAGTCTCCACAAGCATGCTGTGGCACGCCCANGTCCACGCACACACAAATAAAGAAATACAGTTTTCAAAGTAATCAAAAAACATGCTCTNCCTCTTTGAGAAAAGCAATAGGATCCCATGCCTATGCCTTTCAATGCCTTGGTTTCAAAGACTATACAATACTCATAATGATGGCTTAAGAGACCCTTTACCTGTGCCTTCCGACTTCACACACACACACACACACACACACACACACACACACACAGACACACACACACACACTTACTTCTTAACAGATGCGAAAACGTGACCTACCTGTGGAGTGAGTTTCCCAACCCTCTGGGTTATCGGCTCATTCATCACCACCTCCACTCGACAGGCATCCTTCTCTTTGGGAATGGCAAACTTCAGATGATCTCCAGACAGGAAGGCAGAACTGCCCTTCATGACCCGCAGGCCCCGGTTGATGCTGATGAAAGTGGAATTCCCCAGGTCCAGGTGCGGCAGAAGCAGTGGGAGCAGCAAGAACAGCAGGGCCTTGGGCCCAATACAACCCAGAGAGTTCATGATGCCCGGGCCAGTTCTGTCCTCAGGCACAATCTGCTCAACAAAGCAGGACTCCTGTACTTCCTCCCAGAGTGTCAGCTCACAGTCCACGGGGTGAGACCAGGGGTCCCGATAGCATGCCCCAAGATCTTACCATGCCCCTTCCATTCAGACGCAGACAAGGAGGCCTTTCAGGCAACCCGGGCGTTTTAANAAAACTCGCTGATCACTCCTGACAACGCTGGCAAGATTAATGTGCCTCCCAAGTGCTTTCCTAATCCTGCAAACAGGAGAAGAGGTTTGGAGGAAATGCAGAGCGACCAAAGGTTTGTTCAGTTATTTAAAGAACTATTCCCAACAAAGGGATCTTTCAGCTGGCCTNTAATTTCAGCTAAATTAAAAGCAAATAAACTAACTTGACCTTCAGGCCCACCCGNAAGACAAGGAAGCCATTTCATTACTCTGCTTGTAGCAGTTGCTTCCGGATGCAGTGGACCTCATGGGANGTCAACTGTGTGGTCCAACAGGATTCCCTGCCCGGTTGCTGGAGCACAGCAGCAGGTCCTGGAGCTCAGTGCAAGTGGTGTGCTCTTGGCTTTCATTTCCCTATGTGTTAAATGAGGGCCACTCTGATTTGTGTCAGAAATTTGATAGCACTATCTATACATTGTTTGAGAACATGGATAATTCAAAATCAACAGAACCCAGCTAAGAAGTATGCCCAACAACTGGTCCAATGAACTTAGATGGGCAATGAGGTCACCTAAGAGACTGTTCAANGGAAACTGGTGAAAATGATTTTTTTCTAAACAAGCATTCAAATTCAAATACACAAATGGGACTTTGAAGAAAGANTGGCATAGCTCAAAGTACACAGCTAGTGGCACTGTATGGGCACACATTTATATCGTCATCTACAAGGCTAATTCTGTCATAACATACTTGATTTGCTCAGATGGACTTGTTTTTCTTTCCACAAATACCGTGNTTATTTTTTCTGTTCTTTAAGAACTGAAAAGACTTTTAAATTAAATGTATTCTAGCGTATTCCTAAAGTACATTTAGATGACTAGTGGCAGTTTGCTATGTCTACGGAGAAGCCTCACACCAAGCAGGGCACANAGCTTAGTGGTAGAGTGCCTGCCTTAGAAACTTACACCTTCATAATTTCAATCTTTTCCTACAGAGGAACTGTAGAATAAATACGTGAAAACGAAGTAAGTGTCAGCGGGTGTATACAAAAATCCCGTGGCACTCCTTTCCCTCATATGGCCCCCTGCCCTGCCTGCTCTGCACACCCACTCATGCCCTCCAAGGCCGCCATCCAGCAGCTCTAGAAGTACAACAGCTAGTGGCAGCNAAGGCTTTGATGATCACCTCAAGGAAGTAAAAATAAAGATGGCCAAGAAGTTTAGTTCACCTCTTGTAACAGCAAAAACTTCATCATAAAAATCCAGAACACTTTGACAAGTAGTTTCCTTATAATCTGTGAGAGAAGTCTGAAGAAACTACAGCCAATGGTAGGAAAAGTCAGCCTGTTGACAATTTTGCAGATGGTGCCTAGTTCTGCATAAGGAACGGAAGGGATGGTCATGGATAGCAAGGAAGCTAGGAAAAGCATGGGGGCTGCTAGGAATCGTGGGCAACAATGTCTCCTGTGTGCAGAGCTATGGAAAAGTGGAATGCAAGCCCCATCATCATCTTGGGACAGGACTCACTAAGACAGTGAGCGCCAGCTGGGCCCGAAGAACATTTCTTCAAACCACAGCTTTTTTCTCTTCTTTCTTAAATCACGGTGTTTCTCATTACCTTTACCACAAGCATTTTAAATGAAATGGTTTCAAAGCATTGGTTTCATTAGATCATGTCTTTGATTGATAGAGGAATGTGTTTGTGCTGATTTCACAAATGCCTCGTAGGGTCCACCTCTAGTACATTAAAGGGAAATTTGTCCCATGTCATTATTTGAAACCTTTCACAGATGGCATCTGTCCTGTGTCACCTGAGGGGGTGTAAGCTTTACAGATCGGCCTGTTTTTAATGGTGTCAGTCCTAAAATAAAGCTGTTCACAGACTCCCACTGACCATGCTGTCCACACTCAAGCTATATTGGCTTATTTGTGTAAAAATGCAAATTTGGTTGTGGAATTTTTCACAACAAAGTCAAATCGTTTTACCATTTCCATTTGTCATCCAAGATCACACAGAAAAGCAAGACATTCAGGGATAGGAACGAGGGATAAAGGAGAAAACTACTTTCTGAGATTTGGGCTAGCCAAATCAACAGGTGAAGGCTGCATGGGCTCCCTCCTCCCAGCACCCCTGCTCAGNCCCTTTCATTGCCTCTCTCTATACCACTCTGTTTTTAAAACCACACTCATTTATTTGCGTATATGTGGCTATGTGTGTGGGTGTGTAGTCAGAGGACACCCTATGGGACTTGGTCTGTCCTTCCACCATGGAGTTCCCTGGGTCAAACTTGGGTTCTGAGGCTTTCCTTTGCTCTCTGAGCCATCTCACCAGGCCCCAACTTACATTTTAATGTTGGGCACTAGGGTCCGTTCTTTGGGCCTGTTTTTGTCCTTCCTCAATTGCCAGGGCTAGTTCTTGGAACTGAATACCATTTGCATATAAATAGCCCCGTCCCCAAGCCCTTACCTTCAGAGTCGTTTATGTTTTTCTACTTGTCATCCCCCCCCACAAGTGTGTATCAAGCATCTCCTTCCCTAAGTAGCCAAATGAAGTTCTCGTTGCCTCCTTTCTGGCTAAGTTAGTGGCAACTCCAACTTTTTGGCTGCCTCCTTTTTTGTCTCTTAATACCAGGCAAAAGCTTGTTGGTTCCTGTTTGTTGTTCATGCTAGATGGGTCCCAGGGCAAATATGATAATTCTAGCCTTCTAGTATCTGAAAGGACTTTCCCCTGAGTGCCCAAAACATCTGTGACATTTTCAGCAACAGGATTGATGAAGGTCATGGGTGATTGATTACATGACCTGGTACTGCATTTTAGGACACAGAAGACTGTCTTAGCCTCAGCATCAGGCTTTCCTGCTAACCTCGAAGCAGCAAGCCTGTGTGAGTTCTCCTGCCACAGGGAAATAAATTCTGCGATGATCAGAATGAGCGACAAAGTGTATTCGCCCTAAGTCAGTCTCCTCACTCTACTGGAGCCCAGTGAGCTGAACCCATAGTAGAGAAGTCAGCAAAGCCATGAGTGGACCCCGAACTAACAGAAACTGTGATGTTAGACCCTGGAGTTGATTCAAGCTGCAAAGGTTACAGTGGTCTNTGTGTTCATAGAAAATCAATGATCTTTCTTTCAAATAAACCCACAACCCAAGCACTGCTTCCCACTTCCATTGTATCAGCCTGGCCCAGTGTCCAACTCTGCAAAGCACAGCATTAGCCTCCTGATTGAGCCTCTCCATGAAGCATTTCTCAGGACCATGGCCGAGATTCCTAAAAAAAAAGTTGTTCATGCCATGTCACTTCTCTGCTCAAAATGGCCCATGGTTTCTCATCTTGGGCAAAACCAGAACACTTGAGGATGACCTGCACGAGCAGAATGTTATCTATTCCTCACCTACCTGTCATTTCACCTCCAGTCTGTCTTTGTTACTCCGCAACTCTGCACAGCCATGCTAGCCTCTTTGCAGTTCCTCAACCAATCAGATGANCCTCTCTCCTTTCTCCCCCATGAAGGCTTCTCTGATTGCTAGTTACTCTGTGGTGAACACCACACCAACCCACACTCACTAGCCCTGTCTCCCTCACCACTTTCAAGATTTCTGTCAAATATCAAAACTGCAATGTGGCTACACTTAATTGTCCCATAAGAGGAGCATCCTACATGTTTCTCTGATTTGTTTTTAACCTTAGAACTCATGACCACCTAAGCAGTCCACTCACTTGTTTTTTTTTTTGTTTTGTTTTGTTTTTTATTAAATTTTTTTTTGTGTGTGTATATGTATGTCTATGTGTTGTATGCTGTGTGTGTGGTGTATATATGTGTGTGCATGGTGTGTGGTTTACGCATTTGTGTATTTGTATGTGTGCATGTGCATGCTCCAACTTAGGATCTCATGCATTCGAGGCAAGCATTCTACTCCTGAGCTGCACCCATAGCCTGCATCTGCTCTCTTACACTTAAGAGAAAGCCAGAGTCATCTAATGCAGCCAGGTACCACCTTCCAGCCCCCTAGTTTCAAATAAACTAGTACCTCAGTGCAGCTGGAAGAGAAAACAGCTTGTGTAGCGATGTGGAGAGACATTCCCATCTTCCCTTGGGATTACTGACTCTACTTCCTACAGTCTTCCTTGGTCCACCCACACTCTGTCAATACGGCATGTACAAGAAATGCTGTCCCCACCAGGAAGCATTAAAAACGTGTTTGATTTGTTTTTAACCTTAGAACTCATGACCACCTAAGCAGTCCACTCACTTGTTTATGTCAGTCCTTGCCATTTCCAGAGCCATGAATTTTTTAATTATTTATAGATTTTTTTTTCCCCAGCGCCTAGGACAAGGTCTGATACAGCCATAACTGTTTCTTAAATGAGTGAATAAGTTGGAGAAACAATTCTCTGTATTTATTTGTACAGACTGTAGTTTAACTGGTAAAGTTGCTGTAAACTTTTGTTGACTGGGGTGGAACAAGTCAGGCCACAGAAGTAGAGCTCTGTGATTTCCAGGACAGCCTGGTCTACAAAGTGAGACATCGTTTCAAAGAAGAGGAAAGACCTGCCATCATGGAAAACACTGTCAATCAATCAAGATGTCAAGTATGCTTGCTATTTTTTTGTTGTTGTTGTTAGCCTGCCATAGGCTAGAATCATGTGGAAAAGGGGACTCTCAATTGAGAAAATACTTCCATCACATTGGCCTCTAAGCAAGTCTGTCTGGTATTTTCTTGATTAACNATTGATGTGGGAAGGCCCAGCTCACTGTGGACAGTGCCATCTCTGGGCAGGTGGTCCTGAGTTGTATGAGAAAGCAGGCTGAGCAAGCCAGAGGGAGCAAGAGAGCATGCAGCATTCCTCTATGGCTTGTGCATCAGTTCCTGCCTCCAGGTTCCTGCCTGGAGTTCCTGCCCTGACTACCCTGGATGATGGACTGCAGACTATAAGATGAAATAAACCTTTTCCTCCCCAAGTTGCTTCTGGTTAGGATGTTTTATCAGGGATAGAAACCCTAACTAACTAAGACACCAAATAAACTTAGCTACTGAAAGTTATCAGTAAAGGACATACCAACTTGGGGTCAACTACACACACTCAACACTGGGATTTCTAACTCGGGAAAATGCCATTTTCTGAGGCTTTGGATAAGTAGCTATGCAGCCAACCAGCCTTTCCTGGTCAGCACCTTATGCAAACACATGAAGANCCATAAATCTCTCTATCCTGTGATCCCTAAGCAAATTGGGACTCTCTCTCACAGACACCAAAGCAGCCTTCAGCTAGAGTGGTGAAACTCTAGACAAAGNAAATGCCCATCATCAGGGAAATGACTGAACAGAGTCAACCTGCTTCTACCATGGACTGTGATGTGTCCACATACTGAAATTGGGGGTGCACTACTCAGCCTGGAGTCATTTCCATAAAGGTCCATGAATTAGATNAAACGGAGATGAGAATGCATGTTTTGTTTCCATTTGGTAAAACAATAAAAGCTGTGTCTCTGTATATTCATGCATGTATATAGAAAGACAGCTTTCTTGGGGCTGTATTAGTTTGNTTTCTATTGCTGCAATAAACACCATGACCAAAAGCAGCTTGTGGGAGAAGGGTTTATTTGGCTTATGTGTCTCAATCAGTCTCTATCATCATGTCTCTATAATCAGAGGAGGCCAAGGCTCCCCTACCCAGCATTGGTACTGCCCACAGTGTGCTGGGCCCTCCTACATCAATAAGAAAANGCCCCACAGATATGCCCACNGGCCAGGATGATGGAGGCAATTCCTTGTTTGAGATTTCCTTTTCCNAGGCAACTCTGAGTTGTGTTGAATTGACAGCNGAAGCTATGACAGTCCCTTGTCATTTTTCTTCCTGCCTCCATCTGGCCTGTTAGCCAACCTGGGCAGNTTTTCAAGTACCTTATGCCCCAGGTTGGCAGAACAGTGAGTGAGGATGAGGACCTCTGGCATCTCCAAAGCAGTCATCACACTACAACATCTTCCCAGAATTTTATAAGACAAGGTCAGTGGCTCATTCTCCAATTATATCAGAGCANGTCCTTAAATGGGGAATAAGATACAGTTCAAGTCCTAATGTACCATAGTAGGTCCTTAAATGGGGAATATAGTTCGGTGCAAGCCCTGATGTCCACCTAAGAGACAAGAGAAGAAAGAGAAAACTTAACTAATTCCTGAAGCTCGCTTGCCAATGTTTCGCAAAGCTCAGATCAGAGCTCTGAAGGTCTGGATTCCAAACCTGACTATGCCGGCACCAGCTTCCTCTTTTGAAATGGGATTACCCACTCTGTTTCCCCATGAGACAAAATGACAGTTGGTATGGAAGAGCTTTTGTCATAAGCTCACATGAGTGTAAGTTATCAATGGTCCGAGTCGCTTTCTACTGCTATGATAAACACCATGGTANGGCCAAAAGCAACTCGGAAAGGATAGGGTTTATTTCCCATTACAATTTACCTCCATCATGAATGGAAGTCAGGCCAGGAATCTGGAGCATATATATATTAACTTCTGTATGGAAAACACTCTCTGCTGTTTTTGGTTTTTCTTCCACTTCAAGACATGGCAAAGCAGAGAAGGGAAAAGACAGGAACAGGACAAAAAGAAAAACAGAAAAATAACGAAGACTCTCAAACAGTAAGATTTCATGGGTGATGAGGGTCTTTTATCTTGCCAGACAAGATGATGGTGATTGTCTTGTCTCTGGTGCAGTGACAGTGCCTGAATGCAGCCAATATTGCTTACCAACACTGGAATGGAAGCCCAACACATCTTAAGAATTTCATTTTCTTGGTCTCAACATAGGGCCAACTCAGCTCCTCAGAATCCACCTGCCAATGGCTTGCTCAGGTCACTGTTATGGAACCTATGGGTCAAAGAGTTACTAGGGTCACTGGGCTAGACCCCTCAGGGGAGCTTAGAGCATGGCTCTGAGCCATAGCAGACTTAACTTTGCTTTTGCCGTAGAAGCAAATCCCGCCAGCTTGCTTTCAACGTTCAGCTGTTTCACAGTATTTCAAACCTCTCGTGTCTCGCCTGCAAATCAGTTCTGCTTTTCNTGACCATTCCCCACCATCGCTTGTCCTTCATGTGAAAATCGTGTACTCTAAATATTCCTATACAAGCTGATTCAAATGTGTGAAAATGTTCTGAAAGCATAAAATCACTCTGTGTTGGACTCTTTCTTATAAAAATCCACAAAGTTTCTGTATAGAAACTTTCTCCTGAGCAGAAGAAAGTAATTTAGTATCATTTCATTGATAGGGGAGACTTGTGTGCTTGTATTTCTTTCTTAATTTATGTGTGGCTGAGTCCTAAAAGCAGGTATTCTCTGTGTTGATGTAAACTCTTCTCCAATTACCTTGGCACACCAGGAGCAGCAGTGGATTCCCCACCCTCCAGCTTCTCATANAGATAGAAATTCCCAGTGGTCAATAGCAATGATGCCCCCTGATAAAAATGGCACTCACTGGCCCTCATCTCTGGTTTTACAGAGAAACATAAAGCATGGCAACCAACTGCCCTTCCGTGCCTGGGCCCAGCACAGACACCAAACCATCACACGTCTATCACATGGTCTCATTAATTTGGTTTGTATTTTGCAGAATTTGTATTTAGCTCACTATTCTCCTCAGCAGCATGCCAAGTAGTTATTACCCCTTGATTGAAGATGATAAGTAGTTCTTCTTATCTTTCATGTAGGTGAGGCCACAGACTCAAAGGCTCACAGCTTTATCTACCTATGATGAACCTACCTATCATCTATCTATATCTATCAGCTACATCTGTTATCTATTATCGATTTATTTATTTGCTTATTTTGATGTGGAGTCTCACGATGCTGCACAGCCTGTCCTCAAACACACAGCAAACATCTGCCTCACCTTCCCAGTTACTGAGATTAGGACCATGTGTGTCACCATTTGCCACCACACCTGGCTCTGGCTCATAGCTAAGTTATTACAAGTGCCCTAAAATCCCCTAAGAAAGAAAATAAACCAATAAGAAAATAGAATTTTGTGTAGAAAATAGCCAGCTCCTAATCAAGCCATTCCACCCACCCAAACATCCAGAGGCCATTAGAGCCTTGGTGAGAAGGGAAGGAAGTCAACACAACTTCTTTACTCTCTTCCACTCTAAAACCTTGCAAGTNCCAATTACAGTAAACTTCAAAGCTGCCTTGGGGTTTTTATGATGTGTTGTTGGAATGACCAAAATTTTTATGCATATATTTTCCAAAATAATTTATGTAAATCAAATTTCAAANTTGTATAAACCTATGGCTGACTATAATTGTCCATGGGACAACTGAATTGAATTCAAATCACACGTGGCGTGAATTGGCCACNGAGGGCATTGAAANGTAAATCAGGAAGAGTCCTGGGAAGAGCTGGCCATCTGGTCAGTGGACACAGTCCTTCTCTGTGTGTAGTTGAGGAAATGAAGGTTTAGCAGACCTTTACCAGGGACTTTGGATCCTCTGTCCCCCTTCCCCTGAGGTAGGGAAGTCTAATTGGCCCTGGTTACAAGCCACCAAGAGTGAGCATCCTAAATCTCTGAAGGTCTAAAGGTCACAGCAGCAGCAGCAGCACTGTGGGAGAAGTGTCCACCTCAGGACTATTCTTCCTTCATCCCGGGGACCTCACTGCACTCAGGGCTCTTCATCCCGGGGACCTCACTGCACTCAAGGCTGTGTCTTCCTTCATCCAGGGACCTCACTGCACTCCCACCCAGCCTTGAGCCATTTTCTAAAAAGACAACATGAAGCAGGCTCTTGAGCTCCTANGTTCCTCAGCTGCTGCAGCAGCCCCAGGGGTGGAAAAGCCCTACAATCTCACCAAGCGTGAGATTTCCTTAGAGAGACTAGAATAACAGCGAAAGAAATAGCCTGAAAATTCTAAGGATTTTTTTTTCCTTTAAAGATTTTCTTAGTATGCTAATATACATATGTGTGTGCTTTTTGCTAATAGTGTTTTCTTGCTACATTAATTTCTAAGATCCTTAAATTATATGTTCTGTGCTTTTACTTAAAAAATTTCATAGAGGAAGCAATGTTACATGGAGTGAGCCAACCTGTATTTTATTCATTTAAGAGTCTGCAATTATGAAAGGGTTTGTTGGCTTCGAGGCCTTTAAACTTTGCTTACAGTGTCAGGGATCAGATGCTATCCTGTGATGGGGGTAGGCAGGCCACTTTGTTAATAATGCTCTTAAAGTGACAGCCAGTTTCTTCTGACACCACTTGCCTCCAATGAAACTGACTGAGCACAGTCATCAGTTGCTGTTTGGAAC
>LZPO01017439.1:188447-202957 GCA_001675575.1 Neotoma lepida
ACACACACACACACACACATGAAGAAAATAAAACAGGGGCTGGAGAGGTGGCTTGCTGGTTAAGAGCATAGGCTTCTCTTCCAGAGGACCCAAGTTGAGTTCCCAGAACCCACATTGGGCGCTACTCACAATCACCTGTAACTCCAGTTCCAGAGGATCCAACGACTTCTTCTGGCCTCCACAGACAATGGCACTCACATGCACATTCCTCCACACAGCTGCACATCCATTCACATAAGTTAAAATAAAATAAATCACTCAATAAAAGGAATGCTGACTTGCAGTTTGTCTAGCAAGTGGAACATATTCACTCTAGGCACAAGGTACACAAATGCAATTCACACTGTGGCATCGCTGAGAACCTGATGAAGGACTCTTCGTGAAAAGCACACTGACATGCCTGTCTCGGCAAGAGTTGGCCAGTGCGCCTGAGGTTCCTTTGCTGGGTTTTGCTTTGTTCAGCTCAGCCAATGCCAGGACACCATTCATGTCATCATGAGCCAGAGGCACCATGTAAGCAGACCACACTGTGAATAGGCATCACTGTCCCAGCTTCAGCCCCACTCCTCTGCCCTGAAGGCAGAGAACAGTTCTGTGAAAGCTTATGTGAGCCTGCGTTATTAATAACAGCAAGAACACACTAAGATAAAAAAAAAAGCACTTCAAATGCCTACCCCTGATTAGTGGGTCCCATCTCTAGCTTCATATTACAAATGGTCCAAGCATCATTTGTCAGTGTTTCTGATTTAATTTCTCTTGGTGGAGCTCAGTCGTCTTAATTTAAAAGACCTCCAGGTGACTCTAATGAAGAAACGGGGCTAGAAAACCACAGCTACAAATAACTGGAAACAGTATCCCCCTCCTGTGAGTCTAGGAAGAGGGAAAAGGGACTTTAGCATCCAAAGACTGAAGTTAGGTTCTTGGGTCTGAGAAAACTCTTAGAATTAGGGAGTCTCTGAGCCAGAGCAAAGAAAGCAGGCGGGACTGGAGCTGAGGATGCTACCTCGAGGATCAGTGCCNGCAACTGACCCAGTGTGAGGTGACTGGGCAGAGGAGACAGGAGAGGAAGGNCTTAGANGGAGAGAGTAGAGAAGGCAAGAAGTCCCAAATCTGCCATCACCAGGGTTACCTTTCACGGAGCATAATGGCAAGTCATTCTCTGTGGAAGATGTACGTACAAAGTTGGTAGCTTCTGGCATTAGCTAATTGACAGAAAGAAATCTAAAGGAAAAATCAGTTTAAACTTTAGCTAGAATCTCATGTCACCGCTGATTTATTTAACTTAGTCACTTACTGTGAATCTTGAAAGACAAAGGATATACGTACACACACACACAAACACACAGATGCACACATACATGCACACAGCCACACACATGTACACAGATACATATGTACACAGACACACATGTACACAGACACACAAACAAACAATAAGCTTAATTACTCACAAGGCTACTGTTTTTCCTTGTTTTATTTTCCTATAGTATATGGGATGATACATATGATCTCATAGTACATGGAATGATAAACCATGATGATAATGTATAACACACCACACTCCTTAGCTCGTCTCCCTTTGCAGACAGATTTCGTGTACCAGTGTGTACTAAGCATAAGGCATTAGCCACGCCCCTTACTTTTTGTCTGGGGAAAGAATTTCAATATAAAATAATGTGTTGTCTGAGCTTTCTCAGCCTCAATGAACAGCTTTTGTAGAAGTTATTNTTGTTTTAATTAATAGAATTCTCAACTGTTCACACTTCTAGCACCTGCACTCATCACTATGGCATTGTCCTAAAGCCTTATGGTCACAGGGCTCTCAATTTAGCCATGATTGATGTCTTTAAATACCAGGTAGCCTGTAAGTGCCAATCTGCTATAAAATTCAGTGTGACCACGTCTCCACATCATGGGCTCACATAGTTGGTGTCATTTGCTATGCTCACTGAAGGCAAATACTGAAGTGCCTAGGAGTTAGGACCCGGAATCCTCCTAACCATATTTCCCACAGGCTGTGATTCCCACACATATGGGAACTTACACAGCCACAGATCAGGAAATGTCTCTTCNTTGGGAGTAAATGAAGACCACCGTTCCTAGTAAAGCAATTCATCAACCATCAATGAGTGCGGCCCCAGACCATCTGAACACAAAATGGTGCACAGGCCACCACACACTGCGGCACCATGTGCTGCTCCCTCCTAGGTGGAGCCACCAAATCAGCACCACGTGGGTTTTATGGCCAAATGAGAAAGATAAAATGGGTTCCATCTGGGACTCGTGAAAGATAATACCAAAGTACAAAGCTAGTCAGAAGTCCTGCTTGAGGAAATTTCCCTGCTACCCTCGCCTGCAGCCAAACGCCAAGTCCAGAACACACTCTGAGCTGATTTTGCAAATGGAGCTTTGTGTGTCGCTACGGGTTTCATTCTAGTTTATTTCTCCATGGTGTCTTAATAATCTGGAAGACCAGCTAACACCAACAGGTGGTGGTACTGGCGTGGCTACATGGCAGACAAGGTGTGACTAGGAGATATGACACCANGTCAGGGCTCTTTATTTGCTATTTAAAATAGTCAAATGGCCACACAACTCCTATCTTTCTCTGATGCAGCACCCTCCGGTCAATCTTTAATTGCAATCAGTCCCTCTGGCAACAGCTGCTCTTCTCATCCCACGAAGTCTAAAGATTTAGGGCACCAGCTACTCTCATATTTAAGTAAAATCACTTCAATAAACACTGGGTGGTTTCATTCAGATCCATTATATAAAAGCAGACACTAAGTCAGCAGAAGCCACAGCCAGCAGATCCAAGTCACACTCCGTGACATGTGGTGAGCAGTTGTCCGATTCCACGAGATGAAGGAAACATTCAAGGAAAAGAAGCCCCAAGTGAATGAATGTAAAGAAAGCAAGGGNAAAGTTCTGCAATTTGAAATGGGTTGTTAAGGCTTTAACTGCTGGGGAACTGGTTGTCACAACACACAGCCTTAANTGATGTTAAGTTCCTGATAAGGGGCCAGTTTTACACGGCCTGTAGTATTACTGCTTCCACTCTCCCTGAAATCCTTTGCATTTGTTATCAGTGAAATGCCTCCCCCAAGATGCTCTAAAACCCAATTGTCCCCCTTGGAAAGATTTTCTCTCTGCCATTGTTGAAGACCATATTTTTATTTAAACCCATCACAAGGCNTTTGTTCTGNGCTATCTCTATTTGTCTATGAGTTTTGAAGGCAGGGGGACTAAGCTGTCTGTGGCAGATAGCAGGCTTTCAATGAATGGATTAAAAATGAAATCAATAGTTCAATAGTTATCGTGTCTTTAAGATTTTTGTTAAAACAAGAAAACATGCTGGGTGGTGGTGGCGCACACCTTTAATCCCAGAACTCAGAAGGCAGAGGCAGGTAGATCTCTGTGAGTTCGAGGCCAGCCTGGTCTACAGAGGGAGTTCCAGGACAGCCAGGGCTACACAGAGAAACACGTGATAAAACTTAGATCCTGCCATGATTATAAGTTACAAAGACACTGTAACTAGTTTCTTCTTTAGAGAAAGAGAGAGGGAGGGAGAGAGAGAGAGAGAGGGAGAGAGATCATTTCTCTTGAGAGACATCTGGGGCTTATCTCATAGTGCTGTTTTAAGTCCCCAAACAAAGCTGTAGAAGATGAATTTATCCAACTCACAGGCAGCACAAATCCTTGGGGGCTGACTGNTGTCACTANGGACATAATCTAGATCCACAGCCTTGATAATCTCAGGTTGGAATGATGGACTGAAGCCAGTGCACTAGCTTTCAAAAAGCAAAAATGTGTAACTCTATATCTCCAAAATTAACTGCATGTGTATGAGAAAAAGCAGACCTGTTTTGGAAGTAATTAGGGCTGTGGGGGAGGTGCCCTCAATTATTTGAGGAAGGCAAGCTTACACGGCTGTAGGNCAGAGAACCAGGGGGAGTCAGGGGATGACTCCACTTGCATCAGTTTTCCATCAATGAGAAGGGCTCTGCTCCTTGTTGGAGGGAAGAAGTGGGGATTGTGTGCTTTCTGGATTCCCTTTTGAGTATGGCCCTTCCAGTGCCACAGTTTCCTGGCCACTGGTCTGCTGGTTGAGTGTGACTTCTGTCCTTCCTTAAACACANNATGTCAGCTCCTGAGCCTGCCTGCCTGGGCAGCCTCTCTTTCCAACAGCCTCACTCACCAACTCCTCATTCANCAACTCCTCACTCACCAACTCCTCACTCACTAACTNCTCACTCACCTGGCCAAATCCTACTGATTCCTTCCAGATCTCGCTCTCCAGGCCCAGCTTTATCTGCTCCTGTGGAATCCAGCAGTGCTGGACCACCACAGACATTTCAGCGCCATTTGAAGCCCTTTAAAAAGGTTTCCGTCTTGTCCCTTGACCTCTAAGTCGCTTCAAGATAGAGACCACGAGTCTTCTGCTCACTCAGGTTTCTACAGGGTTGGTCTGAATGCTGTATAGAGAAACTCTACAATGTATATCAGATGAATAACTGACCCCAGTGAAACACCAGAGCTGTAGAAAAAAGTTCTGGGGGAAGGGGAAGGGGCAGAGCCCATGCTCTTCGTGCTTCCATGGCTCTGTCTTTCCATTTGCTGAAAGTTCAGACTTAGGATGCTGCAACCCCAAAGTTTCAAATTCTCAAACATTTCTCCCTGAAATTGAAGCAGTTGCTACAATAAAACAAAATGCAAAGTAACAAGACGATCCACCCCCTTATACATTTATCTGAAACTACTAATCCACTTCTCCAATTCTGGAGTCAAAAGGGTCACAAAGATGAACTGACTGTCCGGCTACCTTTAGTCTTCTGTGCCAATCACTTCAGTCTTATTTGTTCATGGACCTGTTTCAGGCAACTTAAGCCATGAGTAAGAACCAAGAGACAGCCAGGCTGTCAGCCTGAGATAGAATCCAGGGTAGTGGTGGGCTAGGGTCTGTTCTACCCAGTCAGGCAATGATGGGCTAGGGTCTGTTCTACCCAGTCAGAGGGCAGTGGTGGGCTAGGGTCTGCTCTACCCAGTCAGAGGGCATTGGTGGGCTAGTGTCTGCTCTACTTAGTCAGAGAGATCTGGAAGAAAACTGCACTACCCATTTCTCTTTTCATTTCCAGTATTTTATATAATTTGCCACATTTTTGCTCCTTTCTAGGCTTCACACCTATATGAGCCCTCTCTCAAAGAAGAATTCATCACTGAAAATAGGCATGCCTCGTGCAAACATCTAGCAAGGTAAATATTTAATGCCNTCTATTTTACTCTCCANGCAGCTGGCTGGCTTGACTAAAGTTTCAGGTTCAGGAACACTGCAGCCTGAATTGGAACTTACTTGTAACATGTACAGATGGCTGTTGCATCAGTGCTATCTTTTGGTTTACAGAATGAAACAGAAACATCTACCATGTTATCATAGAGGAAAACAGCCACATAAGACAGAATTAAAGCATCGTGGCTGCACTCTCCAGGAAGTAGGGACCCCACGTTCACGGGAAAGATGAACCAGGCTTCTAGGGTCTGACAGGAAGCAGGGAACGTTCAACAGTTTTTCCACNTTTGGGCCAAACTTCTCCTGGGGATTTCTACCCTTNCTGAAGTCTTCCTCACTTTACAAGGCCGCCAATCCATTGGTAACAAAGGAAGAGTTGTTGTTCTAACAAGGAAGGCAGACCCTGGGATGAGATGTCAGGGCACATGCCTCAGGAGACAAAGGTGTGTGTGATTCCTTAAGTGAAGACAGCAGAGCATCTGTAACCACTGAGCCACCATAGCATTTGATGGAAAGCAGAGCAGGCACGGTGTTAGTCCTAGGATGTTTATCTACTCCCTGTCTCTAGGGGCCAGACAGGAAAATGAAGTTGAGAGTGCAAAGTGATTGGCAACCTGAGCAGCCTGCGAATGATGCCCAGGAGGAGCGTTTCTAAGGATCTTTTAGTACACATTCCCAAATATCACCAACCCTATGAAAACAGACAGACCTAAAGGAAAAAACAAACAAAACAGCCAACTATATTTGCCCTCTGTGAAAACTTACCATCGAGAGGCAGGAACACTGTTAAGCGTGTGCTTACTTTGCAAGATCCCAGTCCTCAGCCTGCAGTCTACTACACAGAGTGTCTCAGGCCACTGGAGGCTACATTTATTGGAAAAGACAAGGCTCTCTCCTATCTTGATGGCCAAGTTTTAAAGTCCTTTGAAACAGTGCTGCAGTCACAGAGGTAAAAGGAGCGACATCACAGATGAAATATAGCCAACGAAGATTCCATCTGGGAGCAGGGGTTTTGTTTGCCTTTTGTTTTTCCCGGCACCTCAAAGGTCTCTGTTTGAGCCTCTCATCAAGTCGCACAAAGCTGTGGAGTCCCTTGAATGGAAGGGTCAGGTTGCAAGCTGTGTGCCATGGAAGCCACAAGCCCTGTTCAGACCACCCAGCTCTCCAAAGAGGGAGCTACATCAGATTCAGACAAGATAAGAGAGTCCCTCCTGTGTGACCCGGCCCAGAGAGACAGCCTTTCTAGGGGTGAGGGGTGATATTTGTCTAACTCAACACACTAGTGATCTTGGTCCTTGTGAGAGTAAAATTTAGAAGATACAATTAGGATTTTTGAAGAAAAGTAGTAAATAAATCTTTGAGCCTACCCCACATATAAATGCTTAAGAGATTTCATACTCCATGTCTGCATTTGGAAGACAGAGCCAGTCAATGTTAGAATAACATCCAAACTTGGGGCTGGGTGTGCAGCTTGTAAGCAAGGTTGGCCTTTGACCCCAGCCTGGAAGAGAAAGGAGGAAACTCAGTGGACCTTACCTCCTTTTAAATGTTTAGAGCATTTAGATGGCTAGCCTGAGACTGGTTGGCAACACCGGAGACTGGAAACAGTGAGGACAAGGACCCTGACCATGCCATCTATATTGATCATTTTGGAATCCTTAGAAACTAGCACTGTGCCTGGAATGAGCAGAGAGCAGGAAAGGGCCCTTGATAAGCACACACTGACTTCTTTCTACTGTAAATACCAAATGCCATTAAAGTCGGGGATGGGGTTGCAGGCTGCTCTGGCTTTCATTTGTTGTCGCCTGAGGGCTGCAGCATGAAGAGCCACTTCCTGTTCAGTCACTGAGGGTTGGTCTCAGACAAACTCAGTTTCTAGGAATAGACTCCTGCTCTCTTCCAAGACATCCAGATTCATTCAACCCAACTCACTCCAGCCNAGCCCCAGCACCGTAGCCTCCCCAGATAGTAATAACACCTCCAGAGATAAAGTGTCAAGACCTTGCTTAGCTCTGAGGCGTGGGCAAGCTGTCTAGACCAACATCTGACAACGTGCCATCCCCATACCTACACACAAACCACTGTCACTCGTGGCAACAGAAAGGCAGATTGGGGAAAGCAGGTGAAAACGATGGGCAGAAAGGTCTGGTTTGGCAGCCAAGAATGCAAACTTACGTAGTACCTGAGTCATGGTCAGCATCAACTCACACTTGGGCTTACTTCTTAGACATGAAGTTTGATATTAACCAAGTACACNANGAGAATTTAGCTGCCAAGAACAGTGTACAGCAATGTTTGCTCAAATGTAGTATCACCTACATCAGATTGACCTGGGAAGATTCCTGTCCCAACACTGAGTAAAAATCTGTCTTTTCACCAAATCCCAAAGGACTGACACTCTCTCTCTCTCTCTCTCTCTTTCCTCTCCCCTCTTTCTCTTTCCTCTGTCTCCTCAGACAGTCTTGCTATACTGTCCAAACTGGCCTTGAATTTTCAATCCTCCTGCTGTAGCCTCCTGAGTGCAGGGATTACAGATGTATGACCCAACTAGCTTAGATTCTTATCTACATTAAGTTTGGAGAATCTAGAATGGAGAGAAAGAGCAGATGCGGCTAGAAGTTACACAGAAGGCATTTTACCAAGTGGTCAGGCACGTGGGGATGCCAACATGAATCTTCTCCAGTTTTGGAAGAGCCAGGAAGGGTCATGAGTTTCCAGAGCAGAAACCTAAAGAGCTGCCGGGTCCTTCCTTGGGTCTGCAAAGCAGCCCTGAAGAGGTTAATCTCTCCAGCAACGTTCCCACCTATAAACACCAGCTAGCCCTTGAAATGCTCCTTCTAAATCACATCACTCATCCAGACTGAATGAGTGAGCCACAGTAAACAAAACAAAGCAAAACCCAGAAACTAAAATGAAATGCCTTAAAAGTGATTTCTGTGACCCAGATGCAAACTCTCAGAAATTATTTACTTACTTACTACAGCACTGAAGTCTCTGGACCAAATCTCATTCATGAGCTGAAAGCCTAAATGCCAGCCACACTTCAGAACAATGATTTCCTTGCCTCCCTCGCACTGCCTTTCATCACCACAAAACAAGACTCACACTTTAAAACGACATATCCAAATGTAATTAAGCTATTCAAAGGTTCCCAGAGACCACCCATGCTCTAGAGTCTTAGACCCCGAGGATATTATCTGTCCTGTTAATTTCGCATCTTTTCTCTTTGCCATTTCCTTTAGCTGAGCGAAAATACTCTAACTTCAGAGAAATTCTCACAAAAAATATAAAACGGTTATTTCTTTATGAGTGCCCCTGGGGGTGGAATCAGAAGAGTTACTCAGAGGCGGAGGGGCCAATTCCATCTTTGGCATTTGGTTTGGTAATACGCAAGTGCCCGCCTTCTGAGCTAAGAGAATTCAAGTTTTGCAAGCTGCTGGCAGCCTTCGCTCACTGCTGCCCACCTCTGGGGCACTCTGCTAACAGAACATTCCCAGTCAAGAGCAGACAAGCAAGGGAAGCAGGTACTTACAGGTGGTGGTTTTCTTTCCAAGCCAAGAGCTAGACACCCTTGGAAGTGGAGGGCTGGTCTCTGACCTGGTGNTCGAGTTTAAAATGTTTTCAGAGGAAGAGGGAGAAAAAAAACATCCCAGCAAAGGAAGAGAGCTGAAATTCCAGTCTTTCAAGTCATCTGGGTTTAGGTTTTCTTTGTACTAAAAATCCATTAACCCACACAACACAAACAAGGAGCAACTTGGATATCCCAAATACACAGTTTGCCGGTCTCCTCCACAGCCGCTGCCGTGGCTCTGGAAACTTACTTCCCNAGCGCCAAGTTTCTGGACTCCCCAGAGAAAGGCGTGTTAAGGAAGGCGTGGCAAGGATGCCTGCAACTGTTTGCAGGGAACCCGACCCCCCTGGCGGGGAGCCTCAGCTCCCGTCCCTTCTGCTTGCTAGTTGGTCAGCAGGGACAAAACTGAGCTTTTGTTAATAGGTCGGATGCTTCTCTTCCCAGCTTTCTTTCTCACTAATACCGCTGGCTGAGCTGAAGCAGTCTCTCCTGTCAACAGCACACACACACACACACACACACACACACACACACACACACACAGAGACAGGGATTCACTTTGACACACGTGCATGCAGGCTCAGGCTACACGTACATGCACATTCACACAGACTGTTCAAACCCACTTTTCCCAGCACCTCTTCTCCTGGAAGCAGTTCCAGCTCAGAAAGGTCTATATTTAAATTCCCAGGCCATGCTCNGCTTTGGGCAGGGGTNGGGGAGGGGACTGGCCCCTTTGAACTTTTGTCATGGTATTTAAAGGAAAAGATGCAAGAGTGGATCTAGATCCTGGATTCTAACTTTAAAAACACTTAGTTCTTCATTATGAAGTATTTCATCTGTCTGCCAGTTCAGGCACANGACACGTCAAGAGGTGCCTCAAAAGTGACTCTTCCAGCTAATCTCAGGATCCAGTGGGTAAAGGGCTTANAACTATATAAGAAACTGCTTCCTTGTNTTTTATTCCCACCAGAAGTAAAAGCAGCCCACTTTCTGGCTGAACTTCCCAAGGAGCCATAATAAAGAAGTTGGGCCAGGACCTCACTTTGGGAAACATGTGAAGACTTGTCGGGACCTTAGCCCAAGGCAAAAGGCACTGCAAACCCAAAAGACACAAAACACAGGGGTGTTTGAGGATGGGGGTTGGAGAAACAAGAGAGGGTATGGGAAGGAGTGAACACGAAATAGATGGTGTACATGTACAATAGATGGTGTACATGTACAACAATGTAACCATGAACCCCATTGTTTACGATGATAAAATGTGCAGATTTAAAAATAGATACGTCCAATTCCATGTGGATGTGCTGATAACGTTGCCATGCCATGCCCCTTCCCAATTAGGAAAGCAGGGGTGGAAAAGAACAGGGGGGGAATACATGAGCAGAGGAGTGAAGGAAGGATAGNGAGGGCAATAAAGAAAAACTGAAAAATGATACAAAAGAAGAGAGAGAAACAATTCCTTCGATTTTTAAAGCATGCTTTGTGGAAACTTCCTTAACAAAGGCACACAACGTACTTACTCAGAGTCATTGGAGATTTAGAGTCTCCAAGCAGCCTTTGCTCCCTTGCAGTGCTGTNAGAGTCAAGTGGGTAAAACTTGAGTTAGCAGGCTCTTTATAAGGTAAATAAACAGTATAAACAAACGTAGTGACAGTGTAGCAAGTATGTGTTATCTGAAAGGGCAAGAAAGTAAGCCACCATGATGATGGAGAAGGAANATGGCAAGGCAATTTGCTTTCAAATGGAATTAGAAGTTTTCCAGGTTGTGAATATCTCACCACCAAAGAAATGAAGACAGTTTTAGATGCTATTAGTTAAAATGAAAAGCCACTTGGCAAATGCTAGCCTGTGTGTGTTTGTGTGTGTGTGTGCTTCTCCTAACATCGGGGCTGAACCAGGCTTGTAAATTAGCCTAGACACACAAGTAAATACTTCAGGAAACCTCCATGGGAAACAGTCCTTCAGTATCCTAAGGTAAAAGCAATCATACATCAAGGTGNCTGCAGTAAAGGCAATCCTTGCAAAGCTAATTATACAGGTCAGGCTTGCTGTAANTGAGCTGAACATAGGCCAGAACGGACAGTAGAAATGGTCAAAACATCCTGAAATCTGAAGTATTATTTATGTAAATAATTCTCTTATATCATGCACAAAAGAATTGGAGCCTGTAGAAATAATANTATCTTAATGAGTTGGTATTCTTTGAATGAATTCTTTAAAATGCAAAGCCCAGATGCTTACTAAAATAGGCAAAGAAACAACAAAGAGTTCCTCTGAAAGATGGGCTCATAACTTAGTGTCAGAAAAAAATGCATTTTATTTCTAGCCTTGGATAGAATGATAAGAAAAATACAAAATGACACTTACAGGACAATGGCATATCAGTGGTAAGAAACAGAGAGGCACAGCTCCACCCTGCCACCCTCAGCACCGTGAAGAGTTCTAGACTTTTAAGAACCCAAGGTCAAGCCTAACCAGGATTCCTGGTTGCAGTACTAGAAAGAATTTTAGGACTAGCCGGCCTATGGAGCTAGAGTGGGAGATTTTGCTGAAGATATTGTATTTAATATAGGCTAAGCAGGTGTCCTAGTCAGCTTCCTATTGCTGTGATAAACATCACGGCAAAAGGAACTTGGGGAGGAAAGGGTTTATTTCATCTTGCAGCTTACAGTCCTTCGTGAAGAAAAGTCAGGGCAGGAATCTGGAGGCAGGAAATGCATCAGAAGGCAGGGAGGAATGATGCTTTCTGGCTTATCTCAGGCTCATGTTCAGCTGCCTTCTTATGCCTCCCACGAATCCCCTACCCAGATGTGTTACCACCAACAGTGGACTGCGTCCTCCCCACCAATCATCAATCAAGAAAATGCCACATAGACTTGCCTACAGGCCAATCTGGTGGAGGCATTTTCTCAGTTGAGGTTCCCTCTTCCCAGATAATTCTAGNTTGTGTCAAACTGACAAAAACAGTACAATTGACCCCCTGTCAACTTGACATCCAAACTCATCACTATTCCATCCTAACCTCTCCTTTCTTGTTTGTTCCTAAGATCTCATGTTAATATTAATATAGAGCATATTATAATTTTTAAAAATCCCACAGTCTTTGAATTTTTCAACATTTTAAAAGTCTAATTCTCTTTAAAAATGCAATGTCTCTTTAAAAGTCCCAAGTTTGTGGGCTCCTAAAAAATAAAAAAACAAGGAAGAACCAGGGCACCATGACAAATCAAATCAAATGTAAACTCTAACAGTGTAAATAATTCAGTGTCCAACTTTTTAGACTAACTCATGATCTTCTGGGTTCCAAAGGGCTTAGGCAGCTCCACTTCTCAGGCCCTACTAGCCACAATGTATAGTTTTCAAGGCTCAGGCAGGCTCCATTTCATACCTGCCACTGTCCTTGATTGTCAGCCCATCAAGTTCTGGCACCTCTCATATGCTGCGTTCTCCACTACAACTGAGGCTGCACCTGCACCAATCNAGGGCTATCTCTGGAGACTCTGCCCCTGTCACATGGTACCNAGTCAGCTGTTCTCCTTGACCTCTTCAATCCTCCAGCCTTCATGCAACCAAAACCAGTACCATGTGGGAGACTCTTACACATCATCAAATTAGCTGCCAGCTTGAGACACAACCTTGACTCCTTCTAGGCCACAGCTCTGTGTGCTGACCACAAGGAAATNCTTCCCAGATCCCACNTGTTAAATGCCTGATGGCCAGCATATGGCACTATTGGGAGGCACTGGAACCTTTCAGGGANGGTGCTAATTGGAGGAAGTTAGGTCTGTGGGCGAATGTTCTTGAAGTAGACATTGAGACCATGCCTGTCCATCCCTTCTCTTTATTCCTCTGCCCCACCATGATACTCTCTGCCTTGCCACAGCCTGAAATCAATGGAGTCCAACAGCCATGGGCTGAAACCTCTGAGATTAAGAGCCTCTTCCATTAAGTTCTTTATCTTGGGCATTTTGTCATCAGCAAAATGCTAACACATTAATTATGAAAAGAGACATACAGCAAAAATCAACAGCTATTCGTTTGAAAGCCACCAAATCCCAGAAAACCATCAACCAACCAAGAATACCAGAAGAGTTTGTATACCTTATCAAGAATATATTACTACAACTTCTACAGTTCAACACAGGCTAGAAAAACCTAAATAGTGTAAGAAAATATGGTGCCTAAGGACAGCAAGGAAAAAAATAAACCTTTTGTCATTTCTGAAATAAGTGTTTATGTAAAATATTTTAAAATTACTGATTGACTTACTAAAGTATTTNTCAGCTCTAAGATCAACATGCAAAAGCCCGTGCTACTAATATATACCNGTACCAACTAACTCCTACAGAAATAACCCTAAATATTAATGTTTTACATGATGGAGTTTTGAGTAAATAAGAAATTGTGGAATTGANATTGGCAGGGNAAAAAAAGCAAAGGAAATGGATAGCAGAGCACAGAAGACATTCCTTCACACATATGTGCCATCAAAACTGCAAGTCAAACAGGCCATGNACTTTTCTCATTAGTAATTAACTTGAACAAAGCTTAAGATGCTAGCATTGAACTGATTTTATTTAGAAAGATAAAAACCCCATCAGGAATCCTTTTTATCTCCGTTTTTACAGGAAAATGTACCAAAGACCACATGAAGTGTTTAGTTTGAAGTTGTCTTTCATTTTCACCATGCTGGTGTGGCATGGAGGGCTTAAAACCAGAAGCTGTGTTGTGTGTCCCAGCGTACCTTAGCATGCCTCATGAAGTGGGGAGTCTGCTTAAGGGCTGTCTTAGGGTTTCTATTGCTTTGAAGAGACATTATGACCGTAGCAACCTTTATAAAGGAAAACATTTAATTGGGGTGGCTTACAGTTTCAGAGATATAGTCCATTATCAACATGGCAGGACATGGCAGTGTGCAGGCAGACGTGCTGGAGAAGGAGCTGAGAGTGCTACATCTTGATCAACAGGCAACAGGAAGTGAACTATAACACTGGGCGTGCTTGAGCATAGGAGAACTCAAAGTCCACCCCNACAGTGACATACTTCCTCCAATAAGGCCACACCTACTCCAGTAAAGCCACACCTCCTAATAGTGCCACTCCTTATAGGGGTCATTTTCTTTCAAACCACCACACTGGCTCTTTTTGCTTTTTAAATGTGGTTCCAGGAAAACATCTTAATTCGGGTTCTCTTGATAAACAATGCCTCTCATGGGCAGACTCAGATTGGATCCCTAGCAGTGAAAAAGAAAAATCACAGCANCTTANAGCTAACCAAAATGTAATTACAAACAAAAGATGCTTTTGTATCTTAGATGTGAATGGTGTGAGTCTATTAACAAAGCCATGGATTTATTTGAAGAAATGAGACTGAAGCCAGACACTGGCTGTGCCTCCCAAGACCAGAATGTGCTGACCCCCTCCCTAGGGGTTAATGAGCCTTAAGCCAGGGACTGCTGATAGCTGGAGCAGAGGGGATGATTGAGACCAGTGCCTGCTCTCAAGAATCTTATAATCCAGGCAAGAATTAANGTAAGACTACAGAGCAGGTTGGGAAGGGACAGGAGTAGCTTGGTGGTAGAGTATGTGGTCCCTACCCTCTTCTGGCCTCCATGGGCAACTGCACTCACATGCACTCCCCAACCCCCTA
>LZPO01017440.1:5233-18059 GCA_001675575.1 Neotoma lepida
ATTCATTATATCTTCATGCATTATCAATGTCTTTTAATGAATGAAGGTCTTTGCTATTTTAAAATGCTGTAATAAATTTCTTAGCATCATGTTGCTTATTTGTTGAGTCAGGGTCTTGCCATAGAGCNCAGGCTTACCCAGAACTTAGGGTCTGCTTTCCCTAATCACACACTGGGACTACAGTTGTGTGCCATNAGCCTCNGCTAATTTCTTAGATTTGTTGAATGTATAGGGCTNTCAACTGCTGTGGTAAATAATCTCAGGCTGATTGAGTAGGNGGTGGAGAATGAGATAATTTTGAAGTTTTCAAAAGGCAAATTAAATTTTATTAATGTTCCATAGATATTATAAGTGATTGGATTAATGATTATTGTCAAACATAGGCAGTGTTTTGTGACAATGTTTTTTGTTACTGTTATTATCATTATTGAGAATTTATCACTCATTTGTAATAAGCAAGGGCTTGAANCACATTACTGCATGTAATCCTTACAGCCAATCCTAAAGCAGCCTATGGGTAGTGTTTCCAGTTTACCAATGACAAAACCCAAGCAGGCTAAGAAAGTGGCAAAGAGGCTGTAGAACTGAATGGTTGAACTAGGGGTCACACCCATGACACCCTCCAGAGCCTGTTTCACTTAATCCTTTTAATGAGAAAAGTGAAGTCTGTTTAAGAAGTCAGTTTAGTTTTCATTAAATGTGTGTGTGTGTGTCTGTGTGTGTGTGTGTGTATGTGTGTGTGTGTCTGTATGTATAAACGTGTTTGGAAGTCAGAGGATGGCTTGCAAGAGTCTGTTCTCTCCTCCTAACATGTGAGGTCTGGGTATCTAATGCAGGCCATCAAGCCTTGTTGGTAAATGCCTTTACCCTGTGAACCATNTCACTGGCCCAAGAAATCAGTTTCTCCAGAGAAAGTGACTTTACACTAGGGAGGATCTTTATTTGGACACAAAGAAGGGACAATTTAGAATCATTAAGCACTGAGAAAAGCACTGATCTACTCTGATGAATGGGTGTCCAGCCCCAAAGACCAGTGGGGTATCTTTAAAAGCAGAGGTTGGACCTACAGTCATTAGAAGNCTAGCTCTCCAAGTCTGAGAGGTTGTTTATAGCTATCTTTTGTCTCCAACCTTTTCCCTGGTTGAAACTTTTCATTATCCCAGGGCTGCTTAACCAGGGCAAATCTTGCTTTATTGAGTTTGGTCGTCACTTTGCTTAATGACTTGCTGTGTGAACAACTTGGCATACTCTTCNCCCACAGTCAGCACCTACTCAGTTTAATTACTTGCTTAGTTGACATTATGCTGTCTTCAGGGAAACACTGAAATCCAAACTTAATGTCATGGTTCTTATGTGCTGCTGTAACAGAATAGACTGCATAATTTGTGATGAGCAGAGATGGATTGGTTCATGGTTCTATTAGCAAATCCAAAATCCAGGGGCTGGCATCTTGTGAAGGCTTTCTCCTTATGTGTCAGGGCACAAAAGCGAAGAGAAAGTAACAGAACAAAGGGCTGAACTTAACCTTTTCTAAGGAATCCACTCTGACAACAATGTCAAGAATATGTTCNTAAAGGTGAGTCATCATGGCCTGTTTACCTCTGGTTCAACTCCACCTCCTCTAAACTGTTATATTGAGGGTTAAGTTCCCAACACGTGGGCTTAGCAACACATTCAAACCACAGTGCTAGTGACCATCTCAAAATACATAAGATTATAAATAATGGTAAGGAGAAAAACACAAGATGAGTTAAAAGAAATTAACATGATTGTCATGAGGATTTGATAAACTCAAAAACATGGGGAAAGGGGTCTNAGACAGAAGGATCATGATAAATTTGAGCCAGCCATCGCTACATAATGAACTCTGGGCCAGCCAGGGCTACATAGTGAGGTCTTGCCTCACAAAACCAAAACCAAATAAACAAAAAGCACTTAAAAAGAAAAAAAGATGAAAAACCAGCNACTCTACATCAGGAAGGCAAGAGCCAAATTATTCTGTACAACTATCTTGAAGCTTGCTTGAAATACATTGTTTACTTTGAAAAAATGCATTGTATATTTAAAAACAAAAAGAATCTAGGTTAAACCTGATGACACAGACCTGTAATCCTAGCACCTAGGAGGCAGCAGCAGGAAGTTTGTCCAAGGAAATCTCCCCCCCGCCCCCTCTGTGTGTGTGTGTGTGTGTGTGTGTGTGTGTGTGTGTGTGTGTGTGTGTGTGTGTGTGTGTGTGTGTGTGTGTGTTTTGATAATTCTGTATATAGAAAGAAATATGTTAGACTGGAATTACTATAGCTCTTCCCAAATGGATGCAGGAAAAGATAAATCTATAGTCTAAAAGTGTTTCCTTTGGACCTGGGAATGTCACTTAATCCTTCTGTTTCTAAATCTGGCTGTACATGGAGATCAGGCTGGGAGCTTTTTATAAAACACAGATTGGTCCTCACATCCAAGCATTCCACAGAGCAGTTTACAAAACTCCTGCTGATGACAGGGTGAGCTGCTAGATCTGCAAAGTGAGAGCTGAACCTATCTGGCTTCTGTTTCCTTGTTGGAGAATAGTTGACCCTGCTGTCCCACAGGATGTCATTAAGATGAAATACAATAAAGTACAAAATACGCAAGCAAAGGGACTGTGCTGACCTTACAAGGTAAGACAAGAATTCTGGTTGACCAAATAAGCCTGCCAGAGAAGGCACACACACCATTTCACAATCCAAATGTGTCTCTGACACACTCGTGACTCATCAAAGTCTAAGATTTAAATAGGAACCGAATGGTTCCCAAACAAATCAACTCATCACCTTCATCTACGAGTCTCCTACGTCTCCCTGTTAACCTCAGAAACAAAGCACTATTGTGAAGAAAATACATGAAAAGTTACGAGAAATATCTAGTTGTCTGGGGGACCAGAGCAGTCATTAGTTCCTGGTGTTGTTTCCCCACTTTCCAACTGTCCTAATTGGTTACTTCAGTTTTATAAAAGATGATACGTTAGCTGTTCATCTCCAACCTTGCATCAATACACATTTTGCAAACATTAGCAGGGTTTTGACTAGATTCCTTGGATCCCCACTTCCGGTTGCCATGTGCCTNTCCCTCAGTTTTTGCACAGCAGCTCCTATCTAACCAGCGGCCCTCTTGTTTAGAGAGCAGACACTNACAAGACCTGAGTATTACCCATTGAGATCCAGGAGGGCATGGGAGATCATACCCCACCCGACCCTGGAACAGTAAGTCTGGANGTCAGTTANTCTCCAGAACGCCTTGGGACAGAGTTGAGAAGGAAGCTTCCACAGCAGATGGCCTTGACTTCTTCTCCTATACCACCACTCCTATTCCCTCCCTGGATTCTTTCAGATTTAAAGACATCTTTGAGAATCATTTGGCCACAAATCTTTATCTAAGGATATTTCTGATAATTTCATCTTCCTCAACTGCAGGTATTGTGCAATCCTGAGATGGAATTTGTGTCTGTGTGTTCATGACAGTAAAGCCTGCTGATTCTTCTTTGGGGATCTCCAGTCTTTCTCCATCTTTCTCATTTATATTAGGGTTTTTTTATGTATAATTTACATACAGGAAAGTTTTTAGTGCATACCTCAACAGATTCTACATACACACACCCATGTAATCAACTCCCAGATCTACATATAAAAGACTTCCAGCACCCAAGGGCTCTAGATGACTCCTCCCAGTCAGCAGTAACCACTCCAGAGTAACCAAGACAATAAATTCCATCACTGTGGCCAAGCTCAGCCTGTTATATACTTATAAACACAAACATCCTGAGTGCTCTCTTTCCTTCTGCACTATGTCTGGGAAATTCGCCATTCTTTTATTTTTCTATCTAGTTTTTTTTCTCCCTTCTTTCCTTCCTTCCCTTCCTTCCTTCCTTTCTTCCTTCCTTCCTTCCTTTCTTCCTTCCTTCCTTCTTCCTTCCTTCCTTCCTTTCTTTTTCTTTTTTTGAGAAGCTCCTGTAAGGAGGCCTACTCAAATTCACAGTAATCCTCCTGCCTCAGCCTTCAGGTACATGATTTTTTTCCGTTTTTTAAATCTAATAAGATTGGTGTACCCATTCTATTGTTGATGGAACTTGGGGTTCTTTGTAATTTGGAGTCATTATGAACAAGGTAGGTAGGAACATTCTTTACCTAACAATGACAGAGACAAACTCATTTCTGGTTGTATACTCAGGACTGGAATTGTGAGGTCCAGGTTAAAGGATTGTCTAGCTGCCACTGTTGCTAAAGCAAACACGTTCTTTGTTTTGTTCATGTATATTTCTACTTAGTTACCTACCTTTTTAATTAGTTATCTTTTTTCCTCAAGTTTTTTTGTAGTGTAATTTTCACACATAAATTTCCCCTGTTTTTTAATGTAAAGTTTTAATAATTTTGACTAGAATTCCAGTTGTATAATGAATTCTACAATCAGAATAAGGAACACCACTACCACCCTAATTATCTTCTATTTTCACAGAAATATTGGCTTTGTTTATACAATCATGTATGACTATCTCCCATTTTTATTTGTTTTCTTAATTTTCCTGTTTATTCTTTCAGATGATCTCTAGAATGACTCTGCAAGTCAGAACAAATATCTCCGTCTTCTTATCTTCCAAACACACAAGGCCACAGATCAGCCTGGGGATCCAGTCATGCACAACATGACAGGAGGCAAGCCACTGTCCTCTCTGATAACCATGATTATAACAATGGTTGCCTGTATTGGGGGTTGACATAAGAAACAGTGCAAATAACTAATAAATCCACAGCAAAGGCTTGGGATTTGCCGCCCACTTCTAAACAGTTTGTCTGCATTAACCTACTCAACTCTCATTACCATCCTATGGAGTAGAGATTTTTTCCCTCTCTCCGTTTCACAGATGCAGAAACCAAAGCATGGAGAAGTTAGTAAATTTCCAGTCCTGAGTCCTGCCAAGAGCCATGTGCTGGTGACTGCAGTGTTCCCATGCCTCTGCCTCCAAGCCAAGGGGGCAACTCAAAGCCTCACTCAAGGATACAGCCACACTACCTTTATTACCTCGTTCATCTTCTTTATGCTTTCAGTAAGTTATATAATTGTCCAAATTTGTGCCATGCACATTTGTAGTTTAAGTTAGGCATAAAGATTTTATGCCCTTTTGTACTATTGTTGATGGGTGTCTCTTTTTCCCATTGTGTTCCTCTGTGGTTACTGGGGGAGGGAGCCTGTAAACCCATTCAGAGTAAGTAACTAAAAGCACTGCATCAGTACCAATTAACACGCCCACAAAGAGCAGCCTCAAGTATGGTAACACTGCTTTACTGCTGATTGGAATGAGGAGANTGACAATGAGGAAAAAATGGGCCAGCCTTTCAGACCTTCCCACCATTGGTCAAAGGAGAAAGAGTAGAAAGGGAAGTAAGACACTTTCAAAACACATGCTGTACCCACATGCAAATTTTATTCTTAAACTTCTTTTTCTTGTGCTACTTTAAAATCTTATCTGTAGTTTAAATTGACTATGGGAAAATTTTAACATCTTTTCACTGGTTAAAGAATTCTNCAGTGAGTAAATAGCTCTTCATATCTNGATGTTCAAGTTANATTACACTTGACAAATGAATCAGGGAAACAAGTTCCATGTTCNTTTGAATTTAATTTCTCTTCAGGAGATAAATATTGTTCACGTTTAGGGGCGGGAACTCTTGGGCAGTATGTTGACATGTTTTGACTTGTGTGCAGTAGGTATAATTAAAAGTGAGCATTTCGGTCCTTCAAGAACATTTTCCCGTTGCTAAGGCTCTATTGTCAATGGAACAATGATTAATCTGCTACCGGTTGGGACAATGGGAAGAAAGGTTGCATTCAGGGTTTAAGAACAAGACAGCATAAAAAAGGTTAAACAAAGGGCTGTTTGCAAAAGGAGTTGGCTGTGGAGTTGCTGCAAGGAATGGCAACGGACACCAGGATCAATATCAATGAATCATGTCCCGCCTGACCAGCGGGAAGGCTGATGGGACAGAAGCAGGCCTGTGGATAAGGCCACAGTATGAAGATTCCCAGAAGCCGGTCAGATCCAGATCCAGCATACTAAGCCTAATACACACTCAAAGCCAAAACAGCCCGGGAAAAAAAAGGTAATTTCCAATACTCACTCAGCAACATGTTTCTTGACGTAACTTGATTACACACAAGAAAAATGTGTTACTCTAGATTTAATGGTATAAACAATAAAACCCTAAACAATAACAAAAAAAGGAAGTGTATTTGGTCATTTCTGGGAACTCCAGGAACACATTTGGGCCTCGGAACTCAATGATGGCAAACGGAGAACCATTATTGCCTGTTGTTTCCAGGCTTCTCCTGGGTAGAACAATCATGAAGAGAACTCTCAGAGCCAGTGTCCTATTCCATTTCCTGCAGAACAAAGGGCAGTCACNGAGGTCTGTAGGAGTGCTGCTACTGAAAAGAGAGGGGTAGTCACCTGGGTCTGTAGGGGTGATGCTACTGAAGAGAGAGGGGCTGTCACCTGGGTCTGCAGGGGTGCTGCTGCTGAAGAGGGAAGTGAGGCCTTAGAGACAGCAGTTCAGCTCACCCAACCATGAGTCACAGTTTGGAAGGAAGCCACTCAGCTAGGGAATCAGAAGGCGAGTGGCATATGGCATCATTGAGCTTGTCCAGGGCCACATCCCTTTGCCTACCTTCCAGTTTACTCTCCTGCCTTGCTTGTACTCTGCTGTTGAGCACAAGGTTTGAAGATTTCAGCCATACTTACTAGTGGATTTATGGCTGTAAATCACATACACTGGCCAGAAGTAGACATTTCTTTTGAGAAGCAATCCCAAAGTGTGAGGTTCTTCTGTCATTAGATGAAACGAAGTATTGTACTTTAAATTCCTAAGAAGTTCATCACCAAGCTGGCTATAGTGGCTCATGCCTCCCTATATTCTTAGTACTTGGGGGACTGAGGCAAGTGAACTGTCATGAGTTCAAGGCCAGCCCTGGCCATGCAGTAAAACCTTGCTCTAACAAAGCAAGTAATCAACAGTGTTATCAGAATACTATTTCCCTTTCTCAATGATGTTCTCTTCTCTAAATCTCTTTCTAACATCAATTTCTCTCATCTGGGGAGAAAAGACGGCAACTAGAAGATCTAGGCTCACGAGGATCTGGAAGCTCACGAAAAAAGGCCTCTTTTGTGATCATTCTTCCAAATCTCGTGGGGACTTTTTTCATTGGTTCAGCTGGGTCTGGCTCTGTCCTCAGGGAGACATGGAGCACCTGATGTGTTGTGCTTGTCTTGACAACCCCAGCTGCCGGGAGTGAGTCAGCCTCACCTGAGCCACACAGGATAATAATGATGGGGGAAGGGGCCATAGCCGTGTGCAGAACGGACAGACGGTAGAAACGCTTTACCAAATGTTTATGTCTTGACATTAGCAATTAGCAAGCTTGGCTACNCATTACAATCACCTGAGAGCACAAGACCCGAGGACAATTAAATCCCGGGCTCTCGGCAATGGAGACCCAGGAATCAGCTTGATTAGAGTAGCAGGGTGTTGCTAATAATGTACAGCCAAGGTTGTCAAACATTACCTTACAGACAACAGTATTTCTTAGGCCNTGGCTAGTTAAGGATGATGTTTGTCTTGTTCTGTGATCACTTTTAACTTGTTATTCGAATCAGAAGCCTGTAAAGATACAGTAGCTATAACATAGCTTTTGAATCTTGCTCTGTTCTTTCATAGAAACAGACCGAAGAACCAAGGCGGCAGGGTGGCATCCATGGATGGCATACACAACAAAACTGGGTACAAAATCCACCCACAAACCATAAAATAAAAATAAATGATAGCAACCCGTAGTGTCTGTGCAGTTGGTTCAAAGGGAAGCTCCCGGATGGCTGAAAGATGTGAGACAAAGCAGATGCTTCCCAGCTTCTGATGGGTTGTATCACAATGAATTTGTCNTAAATCGAAACTGTCAGAAGTCAAAATGCATTAAGGCATCGAATTTAGCCAATCCACAGCTTACGAGCCATTACTAACTCTTGAGGCTCCTCGACTGACTGGGAGCCGTGATGAACTCTCATGGTCAGCACCAACAAGCAGTATTGTACAACATAGTGCTGAGCTCAAAATTTAAATCTGAAGGACTTAGCTCGGCTGTCCAAGTGCTTGCATAACTTCCGCAAAGTGCTGGGTTCCACACCAGCACGACTTAGACTAAGCTGGTGGCACAAGCCTGTAATCCCAGCACTAAGGAGGTGAAGGCAGGAGGCTCAGGAACTCAAGGTCACTATCAGCTAAGTGAGTCTGAGGCCAACTTGGGTACATGAGACCTTGTCTCAAGAAGAAAAAAAAAGTCAAAATTCAAAGCACTATTTCTACTGAGTGCATACTGCTTTCCCACTATCACAAAATAGAAATGCTGTACGTGTAGTGTAGTAAGTTGGGGTGGTCTGTAGTAGATTAGAGAACAGTAGTACTCTTTGAGGGCAGGGCCCTGGCCAGATAATGTTTTAAAGATCAAACTGAGTTGGCATAAAATTTTCAGTTAACCTTCATAGATTTCTTGGTATTTAATATTTTCCACAGAAATCATGTATTACTAGAACATAGTCATGTGATTATGTGTTATAATATGTGCAGCATATATTAACATACATGTTACAGAGGGGGTATCTCCAATAGTAGAAAACAGAACTATGAAACATGAGTGCAAATGAGTGGACTTAGGCCTCCGGAAGGCCGTGCAGATAGGATGTCACCAAGGTCAAACCATCTACAGTATAGATTCTATACCTTGTGAAGCCAACCAGGAAGTCAAGTGGGAAAATGGAGCTTATGCAGAAAGTCTGTACGGAAACGAGGAAGTCATACCCTTCACGCAAAACAGGCTGCTGGTGTGAGATAATGTTTGCTGCAGACCTCACTGAACAGGACTGCCTGGGTCAGTGGTGCGAGACTGCCCAAGTATTCAGATCAAGTGTTTCCGCTAAGCTGAAACGTAAAACAAGCATCAGGAGAACGAGCAAGAAGAAAGTAATGTTGATCGAGAACCTTATCTAGCACCACCCAGCACAGGGCTAACTCAGCCCAGGAGAGATGCTAAAGCAAGCTTCTAGGGTAGGGTCTCTGTCTTTCCTGTAATCCAGACTANAGTGAACGTCTCACCAGTTTTCTTAGGAATGCTTGCCTTCTTCCTCCTCAAAACAATGTGTCAGAAGACAGATGAATCTCAAGGCCCTTGACAAAAGGACAAGAGGACAGTCCCAGAAGACCTCAGTGTGACTGTTGTCAGGAACCAAGGAAATAAATTAGAATGAGTATGTTTAAATGGCGACCCATGCAATTTCCCATTCTNTGTCCCCCAGCAAATAACATCTCTAAACTTCATGTTCTCTGTCTGTAAAACAGGCTTAATAACTGAATTCACAGTTGGGTAGAGTGGCTGCCTCCTATAATTCCAGAACTTGGCCGACTAAGGCAAGGAGTTGCTGTGAGTTCAAGGCCAATCTGAGCTACAAACTGAGAGCCTTGGCTACAGAGTGAGACCCTATCTCAAAAAACAGACAACAATAATAATTTTACCCATGATGCTTTGGTAATAATAGGAAGTATTGAAAGTGCAGTGTCCAGGACAATGCCAACAAAATATTAACTAATGACAGTAACGACTACTAGTAACACAAGGTAGATATCCAATCTCTAGTGTGAAGGAAAAAAATGCCACTGAAGACCACTAATCTAATAGTCTAAAATTCCAGGTTTAGCAAAATTATTTCACTGTCTAAATGTTTCCCTTATGGTGCTCACGTTATGATATCACGTACTCATTTTTTGTTGTGCATTAAGCACAAATGATTAATAATTAGGAAAGCTGTCACCTTAAGTACTTACCTTCCGTTGCTTACTATTTGGTTCAGCACTCTTGGACATGGGAGATCTGAGCCTCCAAAGGACCTGAGTGAGGCAGCTGAAATGCAGGGCCAGCAGAGCTACCTGCCTAGCCTGTTAGGTGGGAACAGCCTGTGAGATCACAGATTGACCAGCTCATTACAGAAAGCCACACACACACCTTGTTCATGCATTTTGAGCCACCGAGGCCCCCTTTGTTTGGTAAACAAGCAGTCCTCAGTGTTAATCAGGGCCCTCAGCGGCCACAGCAGCCACCTGTTTTCCTGCATGTGGCTTCAAATGACTTGGTATGAGTAATTTCTCAGTGAGGTGATTACATCAACAGATTGGCTCGGGGTTTATGCAGACTTAGAACCTATTTTGCATGGTGTAGTTTTAGTGCAGACTATCTTTCCAATCATTTGTCTACAAGCTGTTGGCTCTGGGAAGTATTTACATTTTAATTAGGAGCGTTCAACTCCCTTCTACTCAGTCAAGCCACTTATTTTCTTCCTACTGGCAGCTTTGGAGGAAGCAGCTTAGGCTGCCTTGCTTTGCCAAGCCACCGAACCAAAGCTCAATGCCTTGTAGAAGCACAAAACCACGTCCTCATTCACCAACTTTGCTTCTTGTCTGGACTTTTTCATGGGGACTCTAAAATGAGCTGCTTTCTGTAGCCAGCAGGCCGTTACCTACTTCTTTTCTCTGGGTGAAGCAACATTTTAATAGAGCACATATACACAGCACTCACTGGATGCCAGGAAGTGAGTTTATTTCCTGTGTATCTTTTCAGATAGNTCTATCCTCTTAACCACTCAACCGCCTAATTTACAAAGAAATACTATTAAACATTATTCAGCCTCATCCCCCTTCTAAAACAGACAGAAAATATCCTTCCCTCAATGACACACAGCTCATTGGACTCATTGGACTACATGCTGACACCCACAAGGGCTATAGATTGGAAGGACTGCTGTCCTCAGCATTAGCCGGTCCCCAGGGGTGCCCCTTGCACTCCAGCTTCCAGCTTCCTGTCCTCCTGTTTCTTTCTCTACTTCTCATTTGCTATTTCTAATCTGCCCTGAGTTAGGAAATNACCTAAGTGTGTTTCCTAGAACAAGGGATAGGCCAGCCTGTTCCTAGAACTCGAAGCCTGGTGGAACACTTGACAAGTGAACTACATAAACTTCAGTGTGCTCGCTATTCCTTAGGACACTGTTAGCTACAAATAACTCATGAGGGCTTCAGTAGAGGAACTTATTGTCCCGTAGCCCTGTCTCCTCCCCATGGTTGGGTTCATCCTCCAGCTGGTAGCAGTATGACTTGGTGGTCAGAGACATACCAAGACACATCAGGGTTCCAACAAAGGAGAGATGACAGCTACTGCTGTGCCTCTCTCAGGAAAAAAGCGACTGTCCCCAGCTGGCTGCCCCCTCAAGGCCCACAGTTACCCTCTCTTAAACTCACCACTGGAGCAGGATCTAGAATTCTTGGGACCAGCTCAGCCCTAATTGGAATGCCCTTGGGAAAAGAGGGGACGTGAGCAGTGGAATGAACCAGAGTGCTTGATAGAAATGGGCTGCTCTGCGGTCGGTGTCTAAAAATAACTTTTCTGGCTGGAAACTGTATCTGCAAGTGACTCAGATTTGGAGCAGATCACTTTTAGAAATGTCAAGAATTGTTTGAGATAAAATTGAATGCATAAAATTGAATGGTTACTGGGGACATTTAGTTGGCATGAACATGGAACTAGAGACAAACTTTGGTGTGGGTCCTATGTGACTTTTATGGCATTTGAATTAGACAACATATCAAAAGTCTGCACAGAGCATTACAAGAAGATGTTCAAAATACTGAAGGAAGGGTGGTGAATGTGGCTGTGGATTTTTATGCCAGCCTGGAATTCTTCCAACTATCGCAGGCAAGCTTGTCAAGTGACAGTAATGGTCCATCCACCAGTGTTTTCTTCTCANGGCACATTACAAAGATGTTTCAGAGATAATTCAGCTTTATGTGAGATCCTAACATCTTCTTTCCTTGGATTAGAATGTCAGAGCAAGAGTCCCATCCCTCACTACCAACCTCATTACACAAAGGTACTAATTGGTCATACAAAGTAACAAAGTGAAGAAGGGCTTATTTTTGGTCCCATCTCCATTGGCCAAACCGCATGTACTTGTAACTGTATCTGCTCTGCCATAGAGCATGAGCAGAACATGGTTTTGCTCCTGCCTGAAAGATCAAGGTGGCATAGCACATCACAAGACATATCCAGAAGGCAGATTGGCTCAGGACTCATGGAAGAGTCAGTTATCACCTCCCATTCCAGAACTTCTGCAAATTGTCAGCACATCAAGCCGTGAGTAGCAATNCCATGATGTCTCAAATTTCACAAAGCATAGCAGATGATTTGACTCAGAACAATTTGGCCAAAGAAAGTGTTTGTAGTTTAGTTACAATGTATTTTAAAGACAATTTGTTCAACAGAGCAATTATTAGAAATAGTACTTACATGAAATGGGTAAGCACATTGAGTTTCTTCTGTGTGATAGTAATTTGAAGTTATATAATTATATATTTGTTGTAGAATATTATTTTAAGATGTGTTACATTTGTTTATGTTGTGGAATATTTGTTTAATGATGCAAAGATGTGTTGCATTCTTTTATGTTGCATTTGTTTAACCCTGTGAAGCTGTGTTAGTTTGCCTGCCTAAAACACCTGATTGGTCTAATAAAGAGCTGAACAGCCAATAGCAAGGCAGGAGAAAGGATAGGCAAGGCTGGCAGGCAGACAGAATAAATAGAAAGAGAAAAAGAGAGAAAAGAAATCAACAAACAAGAAAAGGAGGAGAGGAGGACTCCAGGGGCCAACCACCCAGCCACCCAGCCACCCAGCCACCCAGCCACCCAGCCACCCAGCCACCCAGCCACCCA
>LZPO01017440.1:32179-43874 GCA_001675575.1 Neotoma lepida
GAGGGAGGAAGGGAGGAAGGGAGGAAGGGAGGAAGGAAGGAAGGAAGGAAGGAAGGAAGGAAGGAAGGAAGGAAGGAAGGAAGGAAGGAAGAAAGGAAAAGAAAGTAAGAGAGAGTGAGAAGGGAAAGGCATAAGCTGCATTTGTTGTGTTCCTGAACGATGGTTTTTTAACTGTAAGGCAGCCAGGCATGGTGGCACACACCTTTAATCTCATCTGGCAGATGGCTGTGAGTTAGGGGCCAGCCTACTCTACATAGCACTTAACAAGTTCCAGGACTAAACAGACAGATCCTATACAAAAAAAAAAAAAAATTAAGTCATGGGCTGGCCAGATGACACAATGGAACAAAATCCCATGAGTANTTCCCTGACCTTCATACCAACACACAAATAAGTCACTAGAAAGCATTTAAAGTTTAAGCTATTACAGTACCTTCACACCAAAACCATGGTGGAAGATCAGTGTGTGCATGGGATTCTGAGCTGAGTATGTTAGTTAATGGAGATATTGAAGAAAACGTATCAAGAAAGTACTTACTTAGGATAAAGAAAATGCAATAAATCTTTGTCTAATAGGTAATGACTATATTCTCCCTTCTTCCAAATGTTGGCCAGGCTATGCACGCTGATACACAGACAGATACAGACACACACATACACACACACACACACACACACAAGCAGCCAGTTGTATCAGCAGATTGCTGGTTGGATGATAATAATGCAGACTGTCAACAGGCAGAAAATTACTAACACTCAGCTAAATCCAGGATGAGCTGAATTCTTCCCCACTGGTACCAGCCCTCCTTGAATAGAACTCCTTCATGGATGCAAAACCAGGAGACTCCAGAAATACGGGTGGAGCAGTAGACACATAAGACAGGGAAGTTCTGAGGTTTTGTATGTCTTCAGAGGAACTGTATTCTTTACTTCCTTCCCAGGCCCAAATTTTCCCTGACTTCTTAGAAGTAGTGACAGTTCCTAAGAGCATGCTAATAGTATAAATACTTCTTTACCTGGTCCTCAGTGTTAACACAGAAAACGCTTAGGCCCACTCAGAGTCCTTTGCAAAGTGAACTGTCTGCTGTTTGAAAAACACCACTCTCGGTCTGCGTCACGCCTGGTGGATATGCTAAGACAGGATCCACCTGGCTCCTGGACCCTTACCCGTGGGCCCAGAAACATCCCTTGTGGACTGAACCCCAAACGGGCCAGCAAGTCCAAACATGGACTGGCCAAGCCCTAGGGCAATGAGCTGACGTGACTGACACACATTGGCTCCAGACTTAGGAATGTGTGAGGAGACTGGGCAGGCTGAGGTGTTCACCAGATTCCGAAAAACCTGACGGACTGGAAAAGCAGTCGCAGTGGCGCAAGACCAGATGTCCCTAAATTGACCACTTAACCTCACCTGATTTTACCCCTCTGGTGAACAGACTAGCGAGGACGTTAGCCACATCGCTCACCTGCCCTAAGCTCTAATTAAGGTTTGCTGAGAGGTTTATAATTTGCCCAGATAGCCATGCCAGAGATGCTGAAGAGCTGGCTCATTTTCAGTGCCTCTGTTAGTGTTTTCTTGCATTGTTTCAGATTTAGAAAGATGAATCAGACTATAATTGGCTTTGGGGATTCTGTCTTGGCTGTTTGTGGGGTGGAATTTTTGTTTGTGATATGCCCTTTCCTTCCAGCAGTGAGTGAACCATATGCTCACACGTACTTCGGGCCAGCACCCTTCCCTCTCCCCAGCCTGCACTGAGCACAGGAAGGAGATGTGATTGGACAGTCCAGGAGGGTGGGGGCTCTGGATGACCTTGATCAGCACAACCACTCACACCCAGTCTTGATTCCTAAGACTTTTTGTTTCTGATTCAAGGACCTACAAGTGCTACAATNAAAGAATCAACTCAGGGCTCAGATTTTAACTTTGCAATCTATTTCGTCCACAGCCTCTGTGATACACCCACTCACCGCCACACATACAGAGCCAGACAACATACCATTGCTTGTTTATTATCCGATCTATTGCTGAAGCCAGTTTGGGGTGGGGATAGCAGGATCAGACCTCAAACCTAAGCCAAGATTTTGATGAAGTCAAAATCTTAGGATTTGGAGAAAACTTAGAGTCCATATTTCTACATAATCCATAAAGCTTTTTAAAGTACTGCCATTGTATGGCCAGGCCCCTGTGGCTGAATCCTCGTGACAGCAGGGAAATGTATTTACCCTGAAACTAATGAAATGTTGATGTCAAGTCCACAATTAATTTTGTATCTATCAATTTCTGTTTCTTTCATAAAGAAAGTCTCTAAAACCTGTAAACTTCTGACCCTGAGAAACCTGAGATAACAACAATGAAACTATCAAAAGAACAGTGAAGAACGCTTCCTCACTCAGACCTATCTGCCTTTCCACAAGGATGCTCAAGCAGCCAGCAATGTGCTTTTGATAACATCCGGGTATTTCTGAGTTTGTGACTAGAATATTCTGAAGGACTACCTGAGAGTACTCCATTTAAACTGAAAACTAGTTGCTCTCTTTAGCCCTGCACACTTACCTTGGCCAATTCCTCTTTCCAGAAGCTCTCACATGTTTTTCTGATTTCTGATTTATTTCTACTTGGCCTTCAGATATCACCCGACACCCTGTCATCATGTCCCCTTGACTTTCAATCCTCTAGACAGCTGTCACATCACCTCTCTTCACGCCACTTGTCTAGCTGTCATTATACATGTATTACTCTCTAACTTTCCCGCTAAACTGGAAGATCCATGAAGCTCCTGTGACACCCAATCCTTTTCCCGCCTCTACAGCTCCGGGTTCAGCACAGAGCCTAGCACACAGTATACACTCAGCACACACCTGTAGACAGAATCAAGTATGAACATGCAAGAAAAGCTCAGCTANACACAAATTCAATGAGAACTGAGATGTCAGTGTGATGAGGAATTACATATTAGGTTATTATAAAGTACATTCTCTGATAATTATTGCTATTCAACAGTGAAATAGGCTATCTTAAAATGCAAAGAATCACATCAAAAGTACATGTTCACTATCAGGCACGCTGAATAGGAAAATTTTATAGTTTCAGAGTTGAAGACCAAGTGAAGTCTTGTTAAGTCTGCAGCCATCGAAGCANTTTTGTGTCTAATACTGATGATTATCTGTTGACATGATGTGTCTTTACCATGGAAGACAGTAAGAACTGAACAGTTTCTGTTGCACATTTATGTGCAAAATGGGTGGGACCAACACATAAGAGAAAGAGCATGCAGGAAACATGACAAGGAGATCCAAGCAGGACCTGTTGTCCCGACAAGTAAAGATAGAATGATCAGAGTTCCAAGATGCTAAGGTGAGTGGCATTGTGCAGTCCTGGGTAGCAGAGAAGAGAGATGCTCAGAGAGATAGTGCNCTGGAAATGGAGCGTGGGTTTCCCAAGTCTTCGCCTATGTGTTAATCTATAGAAGAGAGAACTTAAAAATCAGTATGCCAAAAACTGAGTCTCCTGGAAAATTGGGAATATTGCATGGTCCTTTCAGACAGAGGGGAAAAACACAAATATCAAGCACTTTGGGCAGATCAGGCAGTAGCAAATGCCAGCTGATAGACCGAGCCTATCAGACTGTTCCTGAAGAGTTCACAAGCTGTGGAGGTTTGAAAAAGAATGCCCCCAAAGGCTCATATATTTTAATGCTTAGTCATCAGGGAGTAGCACTTTTTGAAAATAATTAGGGGGTGTGGCCTTGGAGGAAGTGTCACTGGCAGAAGCTGACACCAGCCCCAGTCTCTCTCTCTGACTAAGGATCAGGATGTAGTTCTCAGCTACTGATCCAGGGCCTGCCAATGTGTTGCCATGCTCTCCACCATGATGATCATGGACTAAACCTCTGAAACTGTAAGCAAGTCCAGAATTAAATACTTTCATAAGAGTTACCTTGGTTGTGGCATCTCTTCACAGCTGAGGATGATTTGGATATTTTCAAAGGATTGTAAAACCAAGAAATGTATGAGAGACAGTGACCTACAGAGCCTAAAACACTTGCTATTTCTATTTCAAAATAATAAATAAATAGAACTTTGCAATCTCTCAAGTAACCTCTATAAACTTATATGTTTAGTACTGAAGATAAAGTACCTATAACATAAGGTCTTTCCTAGACCCAAACCTGATAGCCATCATCAAGGTGACCCTGTTAAATACCTATAGCACAACCTACAAAAAAAGACAACTTTGGCATTATTTAAGAACATGCAACAAAATCCAGTATCCTAAGACATAAAATTCACATTGATATTCAAATAAAAATTGCTGGGTCTAGAGTAGGAAAATACTCTTCTTGCATTAGTCATCCACTGCTGTGTAACAAAATATTCCAAAAGGAACATTTTTTTCCCTGTGTGGTTCCTGTGAGTCAGGAATTCTTGCAGAACACAGTGGGGAATGCTCCTTTGGGCTCTGTACTCTTTAATGGCTAAGCTGGAAGATGAAGTCTAGGGATTAGAATTATCCAAAGTCTGATTCCTATACCTGTTTGGCAGTTGGTTCTGGCTAAGCAAAGCATTGTTGTGAACAAAGCATTGGTTAACCATAGTTGTTTGCTTATTCCTTAAATGTGTCCAGGATAACTGGAGCTGCTGTTCATACTGACTGGCACTAACAATACTACTCTTGGATGTTAAGGATTGATGGTTTTGTTGGTACACCTAGAGCAATGGGCTGCGCCTCTTCAGTTTGTCAGGCTGTTTTGCACAAATATTGTGATTAATGATACATGCCAGGTTCAGTCTTGGGGTTTTAGGTTTCAGCTGCTTTGGCTGCATGAGTACAAAGATGTGCTTTTGTGACCAGCACACCAAGAGCCTTGAACACAGAGGTTCCAACATGACTCCTGACACACACTCCTGTTGTTTGCCGTTAGAGAGGATGCAAAGTCTCATATCCTCTGATGAAGAAAGACTCCAGAGCCTGTGCTGAGCTCTGTGCTCTCTGCCCTGATGACTTTGTCTGTATCCTGTCACAATACATTCTCTGTGGCTGTACCAACAGTTTAAGTATTATGAGGATTTCCAGTCCATCACTGAACTCAAGCGGGTCTTGGGATTCTCAAAATACCATGAAAATATTAATCAAAAGAAAGCCAGATGGGGTCTGGGGAGATACTCAGCAGCTGAGAGACCTCAATTCTTGCAGAGGACCCAGCCAAGTTTGGTTCCCAGCACCCACATGGTGCCTCACAATTGTCTGTAACTCCAGGTCCAAGATATCTGATGCTTTCTTCTGACCTCCAAGCACACCAAATACCCACATGGCATACATACATGCAGGCCAANACTCATTGACAGAAAATAAAAATAAAGGCTAGATGCACAAGTTTTCTACTACTCATTAACAGATTAACCGAAATTTAGTTGGGGGTGTCTGACCAGCAGGATACGTCATCAGCAAGGTGTTGACCTTTGCTAGGCCTAAGGATCTGCATCAAAGCCTACTTACATGGTGGAGGTTTTAGCTTCTTTTCCATAGGACTGCTCATGGCATGACTTCCCTGGAAGAAAATGATGAGAGAGAGAGAGGAGGGAGAGTGAGGGGGGGCATAATAGAAGCTAGTTCAACTAGAAGTTAAGTACTATTAACTTTGCCACATTTTATTGGTCACACAAACCAACTTTAGTACAGTGTAGGCAAGGACAATCAAGGGTGTGGCTACTAAAAGACAGGGGTCAGTAGAGACTGGCTATTAAACTAGAATACCTGTGTTAGCACACAGTAAGCAGATTCCATAGAAAGGAGGACNATAGCACACAAAGAGGTCTACTAACTGCAGACTGGTCAGTCACTNAGAAACTAAGACTGTTAAGTGGGAGAGCAGTTTTATTCCAATTCTCAGAGGCAAAAGAAGGTTTTCTTCANGTGTGTTTACAACAGGNTATTTTCTGTAATGAGTATTTAGCACACCTGTACNTCCACATCAACATATGCACAAATGTCAGAGGAATTAAAGAAAAACAATGTTTGGGGCTTTAGTAAATAAGTAGTTCTGCTTTAAGCAAAAGCATGGTGGGANAAGTCATGAACATGTTAAGAAACGGTGTGAAGACGTCAAGAATTCGGGCTCAGCAAACAGGAAATCATAACCACAAACCAGAAACTCTTCAGGGCAGCAGAAGGTGGTGTCTGTGTGACCTCTAGTTGTCCTAATTAGCCAGGGACATTTGACCTAGAATTCTAGGTGACACTGCCTNTGAGGTAGGAAGAAGACACTGGGAAGCCATCAAGCAGGCCACATGCTTGTGATGTGAGGACAGTTGNCTTAGCACTGTTAGATATTAAGGTACTGTCATAGTANCTGGCACAGGACACAATACAGGGGCAAGTCAATANTTTAAAGGTTTGGAGNTTTTTTTCTTTGTAGGAGAAAAATATTTCAATGAGGTAGCACAATAACATTAAGAGCTCCAAGAACATAGACTTTCATGTTTCTCAGTTAGGTTACTGTCTTAATTAGGATTTCAATTGCAATGATGAAACACTATGACCAAAAGGAAATTGGGGAGGAAATGGTTTATTTGGTTTACACTTCCAAATCATAGTCCATCATTGGAGGAAATCAGGACAGGAACTCAAACAAAGCAGGAACCTGGAGGCAGGAGTTAATGCAGAGACCATGAAGGGATGCTGCTTGCTCTTCATGGCTTTCTTAGTCTGCTTTCTTATAGAACCCAGGACCACCAGCCCAGGGATGGTGCCACTCATGATAGGCTGGGCCCTCCCTTGTCAGTCACTAGTTAAGAAAATGTTCTACTGTAGTGGTATTTGTTTTTAATGCCTTCCTTTTTAATTAAACAAAAAGGGGGAAATGCTGTGGGATAATGCTCTTGTACACTGGTTTAATAAAATGCTGATTGGCCAGTAGCCAGGCAGGAAGTATAGGCTAGGCGAGCATACTAGGAGAATACTGGCAAGAGAAGAATGGAATGAGGAGTTTCCAGCCAGACACAGAGGAAGCAATATGAGAATGCCAAACTGAGAAAAGNTACCAAGCCATGTGGCTAAACATAGATAAGAATTNTGGGTTAANTTAAGTGTAAGAGCTAGTCAGTAATAAGCCTGAGCTAATGGCCCACCAGTTAAAATTAATATAAGCTTCTGTGTGGTAATTTGGGAAGTGGCTGCTGAGTATTTGGGAGTTGTGGGCAGAACAGAAACTTCGGCCAACACTCTACAGGCTGGTGCATAGCCCAATCTTATGGAGGCATTTCCTTCTCTCAGATGACTGCAGTTGTATCATAATAGTCACATTACAACATCATATGTGTCATACTCTAGACAGCAGACACACCATCTAATAGTCTGTGATAAGAAGAAGAGAAATATCTGGAAAAGAATCAAAACAGCACATTTTAGACTGACCCTGGTGTGCAAGACTCTCTATGCTTATACTCTCCTANTCTAGGATTTACTTACCAGTTCAGCTTCCTAAACACTGTCATTCTTGTCAAATTGTCCAAACATTAAACTTTCCNGATTCAATGTGTACATTTCTCTCCACTTTTTAATATCCACAATCCAGATGTTTTACAGACTATGCATTTGGATTTGATAAAATGAGGTGACTCTCCTTTGAACATTCTGTAACCCAAGCTCACCTGGAACTCACTATGGAGCACCAAGTCAGCCAAAAAACATGTAACATCCTCCTGCCTCAGCCTCCCAACTGCTAGAATTACAGATGTGAGCCACCATGGCCCCTACTAATATAATCTTATTTTTATTTGTCTCTAACATTTGGNTAAAGGTATTTTCCTCCTCTTGTACATTCATTGAAGTCAACCCAAAATTTATAGATCCAATCAAGTCTTAAATCTATAAACATTAATTAATTAATTAATTAAAATTTCCATGTTGGCCTTTCCAGAGCTAACTTGCTCTCTTTAGAGTNGTACTAAAATCCATACTTANATATCCTGAACTACTTGATACATCATTGTAGGTGTCCTTGTCTTACTCATCTTTCTTACTTCTTTACANTCTCCAAAGCAAACTGAAGCTATNGTCCTCATTTCGATGATCCATACTTGAACACATTAGATGAACATATTAATGGCCACATACAGCTATGGTTAAAGACTACAGCATGTAGGCCTGGGGAGATGGTCCAGGGAGTGAAGTGATTACCATGCAAGTAGGAAGAGCTGACCTTAGATCCCCTGCACCTACATCAAAGCCAGGCCTGGCAGCAGGAGTCTGTAACCCCAGTACAGAGCAGCTGAGACAGGCAGAGCCGTGGAGCTCCTGTCCAGACAGCCTAGCTGAATCGATGANCTCCGTGATTAGTGAAAGATCTGTCTCAAAAAACAAGATGGAATGCCAGCGAGATGGCTGGCTTGAAGCACCTGCCATCATGCAAGCCGGAAAACCTAAGTTCAACTCTGGGATCCATGGGAAGGTCCAAAGAGAGGGCTGACTTCACATAGCTGACCTCTGACTTCAACAAATGCACCATGGTGTGTGCATACCTCCCCNACTTACCACATAAGTATACAATAATAGTAGATAAATAACATCTTAAAAATAACAAATAGAGGAAAAGAGGAGGACATTCAACACTTACCTCTGGCCTCTGTATGGCACACACACACCACACCCCCACAAAAACACATATGAGCACCATCCACCACATACACACCAAAAAATGATAACCCAACTTACTGAAGAAGAAAAAGAATGCCGGACCTCTAACATTTGAGATGTCTATTAAAAGGGCAGGAGGTGGGGGGGCGGGCAAGCTGCAGAGTGTGTGTATAAAATTATCTGACTTTCATTAAATGAAAATTTTTCCCTATATCATATAGAATATGACATCTAGAAGGTCATTTGGAATGACACACAAAAGCAAATTATCTCTAGAAAGTAGAATTGACATGACAAGATTCTGAGAATTTTATTTTCTCCTTGTTGACTTCACACACACACACACACACACACACACTTCTATGCTACCCTACCTTTGAATATTAATATTTCAATAATTTTTAAATTACTTTTACAGTAAACGCTCACAAGGGAAGGGCTGGCTCTCTTGGTCTGCCCCTAGATGGGAAAGACCAAAACCAAAGCTCTAAACTCAGCATAGAGAAGAGTGACTTATGAGATGTGACAACCAAGAAATAAGATTAATTCAGAAAACCACAGAAGAAAAGAGTTTTCTGAACCAAGGTGTGAAAGAATTCTCGAGCCTAATATTATACATGGGCTGATTTAAAACTCATAACACACAAAACAAAGTAGAAAGTGGAGAGCAGTGGGCCAGAGTAGAAAACCCAGTCAGTTGTTTAACGGAAAAGGTGCCACAGAAGCAAGACGACTGTTCAAAAGATGCCTTTGAAACGTGCTTCTCCCTGAGAGTGGTGTGTTAGTCAGCTTTCCATCACAATATCAAATGCTCAGCTGGCGTGGTAGCTCACACCTGTAATGCTAGCATTTGGGAGACTGAGGCAGTGGGGGGCAGAGGGAGGGGGTGGAATATTACTGTGTTTAAATCCAGCCAGAGTTGCATGGAAAAACCTTATCTCAAAACCCAACAAAACAAATAGATAAAAAACACTCAAATACAGAAGATAATCAAATTATAAAGGGAAAAGGGTTGTTTGGCTCACAAATTGGGTGGTTTCAGGCCATGATTGACAGGCCTATTGCTTTTATAAAAGCCTACGTCAAAGCAGTATGTCACAGTAGGAAGTACATGGCAAAACAAAATTGTTCATCTTGTGGCCGAGCAGTAAAAAAGAAAGTGCTGGGACCCACAATTCCGGGTAGCGGTGCACTACAAGTACCACCTACCTAACAACCTCCACTAAGCCACACTTCTTCAAGGTGCCACCACTGGCCAAGAGCACCCAGCTGAAAGCCAAGCTGCTAACACAGGAGCCTTCCAGGCCCAGCGCCAAACTCTCTCAAGTGGCCTTGTCACAAGAGGCCTGTTGCAGCTGGAAAGCAGTGTCCAATGTCACATAACATGTTGGCATCATTGATGTCAAGCAAACATACTACATGAGTGAGTTACTCCTACCTTTACTATGGTAATTAGAGTTCTATCCTTCTCTCTCTTCCTTTCTTCCTTCTTTTTTATTTCTTTTTCTTTTAAGCACTATGCTAAGTGTTTTGTTTGTGGTTTTATGTGGGTGTGTGTGTGTACACGTGTGCACGTATGCGTGTAGCTGAAGATTGAACCCAGGGCTTGGCATATTCTAGGCAAGTGATCTACGTTTGTAAACTTCATCCCCAGCCCTCTTTTTAAAATTCAATTATCACTTTTCAGATAGTCTCATGAAATTGTCCAGAATGGCCAAGTTCAAGACTTGTGATTTGTTTGCCTCAGCCTCCTGACTGTCTGGAATCACAAGCAGGAACCACCAGGCGGCCACGGCTAGCCTAGAACTTACTNTGTAGTATAAGCTAGCCTCAGACTTGTAGCAATCCTTCTGCCTCAGTTTCCTGAGTGCTGAGATATCACTCTGCCCAGATTCAGGTTTTTTAATTTGTGTCTCCCAACAACCATATAATTCTCCCCCAACTTCATAGCTGGGTACACTGGGGCTGAGATAAGCAAGAAGCCAGGATCTGAGTTCAGGAACTGTTAAATGACACCAGATGATTGTTCTTTGCCTGTCATCACTGCCTATCACATAACATACTGCTAAAGAAGCCAAAGGCTACCCCTGAGATTGTGCCACCACTTTGAGCTCCTACATAACAAACTACAAGAATAGTGTGACAAATGCGAGCTACATTCCAGCTAACCACAGGCAGTCAGCTCATCTCGTCGTACCCCCAAAAGGAAGAACCCCAGTTGTAATCAACTGAGTGATGTCTCTTAGTTCGTTTGTACATGGCTTGTCAGCCTCTGTCTTAGTCAGGGTCACCATTGTTGTGACAAANCACCATGACCAAATCCACCTGTGAAGGCGGAGGGGATGGTTTATCTGGCTTGGACTTCCACATCACTGTTCATCATAGAAGAAAGTCAAGGCAAGACTCAAACAGGGCAGGACCCTGGAGGCAGAAGCTGGTGCAGAGGCCATGGAGGAGTGTTGCTTACTGGCTTGCTCCTCATGGCTTGCTCAGCCTGCTTTCTTATAGAACCCAGAATGATCAGCCCAGGGATAGAACCACCCACAATGGGCTGGGCCCTTAACTGTCAATCACTAATTAAGAAGATGCCTTACAGGCTTGCCTACAACCCGAATTTATGGAGGGAGGCACTTTCTCAGTTGTGGTTCCCTCCTCTCAGACGACTACAGCTTATGTCAAGTTGACATAAAACCAGCCAGTAGAGCCTCTTTGCTTATGCTGGTGGGCACGGCTCTCTGACTCTCTTCTAGTTCTAAGTACTGCCTGAGCCATGTTTCATTCTTTGTTGAAGTAAACTCTGTTAATCTGTCTTAAGATTTACTTCTACCAATGTCTATTGCTAGACATTGTGTTCAGCCCCACATAGTAAGTAATAAAACGTTATTCCCAATTTTGCTTTCTTATCCATTACTGTGTGAAAGTTTGTCCTAATTTTCCAACTTTGTGCCCACCTTACACAAGAATCACCATTATAGCTATTGCATAAAGCAGTATATTCTATGGTCCTTTCCCCACCAATTCTCAAGCCCAAAGAGATCTGAGAAATGGAAAACTTCCCAT